>APFE030177160.1:14390-25861 GCA_000404065.3 Pinus taeda
GGGGGGGGGGGGGCGATTCCTGCAACTATGGTTTAGAGAGAGGCTGACGTTGGGGTTTCTAGGGCAGATTTGTGTTGAGTAGCTGCCGAAAGGATTATCTAGGGTTTCAACCAGGAGATTTGTCAGAAACTGAGAGGTATTACTGCCAAGGAAATTCTCTGTTGGGTAGGCCAGTTTCAACACCCAGATTGTACTCTGATATTGCTTAATAAGAAAACTCTCAGATAGCTGCACCAGTTTTCTCACATTGGGTTTTTCCGGAGACATTAGTCCAAAAATAATGGTGCCATATGGCATGTTTGTTTTTGTTTCTTTTAGTTGCTGATCTGTAATATGTTGAGCATGCACTAGTGTTTATTTTTCAGTATTTACATTGTAAAAAACTTGTTAAGGAAAATAACAAGTAGGTAGGAATAAATCAGATAAAGTGCATGGAGGGTTTCTAACGAAGTAAACTTAGAAACTTTAACAGAGGTCCCTCATCCTCATGATCTTTCTGGCATCATTCCCTAATTTTGTGAGCTCTAGCAAGGGGCAAAGTTTGGTCAGTGTTCTTTGATCAGTTGTGACCACTTCCCGAAAAGGTCACGTCCATATGTCCAAGATGCTCTCTAAAAACCAAGAAATTTCCTTTCGGTAAAGGCTTGGAAAGAATGTCAGCAATCTGATCATTAGTGGAGATGTGATGGAGTCTCACTGCTCCTCTCTGCACCATATCTAGGAAATAGTGATACTTGATCTCAATATGCTTGGACTTGTCATGAAACACAAGATTTTCTACAAGACGAATCTCGCTTTTATTGTCACAATATATATGTTATGTCTGGAACTTGCTCAAATAGTTCCCCGATAAGCTTCCTAACCAAGCTACCTCACAGCTAGCCTTGCTTGCAACAATGTACTCAGTTTCAGCTGTACTCAATGCAACAGACTTCTGCTTTCTGCTCATCCAAGAGATCATGGCAGATCCCAATCTAAAGCAGCACCTAGAAGTGATCTTTCTATCAGCAGAGTTACCAGCCCAATCAGCATCAGTATATCCATGAAATCTTCTATTTTTAGCAATGTATTTCAATCCCAGATGGATAGTTCCATGCAAGTATCTAAGTACATGTTTTGCAGCAATCCAATGGGCATGAAAGGGATCAATCATATATTGACTTAAAGTGTTTACAACAAAGCATATGTCAAGTCTAGTGTTTACCAAAAACATCAAAGCACCAATGAGTTGTCTGTGAAAATTCAGCTAACCCCAAATCCTATTGCAGCAACTGATGTCATTACTTAATTAACATATAGTAAATATTGTAAATCGTTGGTTGATTTTTGGGACATCCACAATATAGTGCTCAGCATTTGTAAATTCCTGGCTTTATTGTAAGATCTACAATACAAAAAATGTAATTGAGACAATATAATACTATAATACCTAGTGTACATAAGACACCAAAAATGGTAATAAAACAAGGATGAATGTTTAGCTCCTACAAGCCTCAAATCTGCCATAGACTCTCTAAAATCTCAATAACATATTTTCTTTAGATCCATAACTAGAAAGGAAGGATCCCAGGATGGCATGAAATGGTCATAAGAAAATATTTGTTTGTAAGTCACATTGAAATCCTCTTACCCTACAATCCATTCAAAACTATAACAGAGCAAAACGTTATTTGCAAAATATAACATGGAAAATATTCGTTTGTAAGTCACATTGAAATTCTCCTACTCTACAATCCATTCATAACTATAAGAGAGTAAAACATTGTTTGTAAAACAAAATAAAGTCCTCTCATATATCGTATTCTATTCATTTTCCAGATAAAAGGAAACAAATATAACAGACTAAGAACTGCAATTAGTGTACCTGTTCCCCTTGGTCATCACAGTAGCCCAGTAGTGAAACAAGGTTCCGATGATGCAATCGAGATAACAACTCTATTTCATTGGAGAATTCTTTTCCTCCTTGCAAAGATCCCTCCCGAGCACGCTTTATAGCTACTACTGTACCATCCTTCAAAAGGCCCTTGTAAACCCTACCATAGCCACCTTGTCCAATTTGCATGGAAACACTGAAATTATTTGTAGCTAGAGCCATCTCATCAAAATCAAAATCTTTGACACCTGCCACTTTCACTCGCTCTTTTGCTGTTATAGGAATAAACAATGATACATAAGATTGGCATCAAATCTAGGATGATAAATTGGCTACATTCAAATTTCTCATGTCTCTATTAGAAAAAGATTCATTCAACTATCTAGATAGCATCTTCTCAATTTAGGAATATAAAAAATGGATTACAAGGAAACAACAACTGAATTTTATGAGACTGTGTGACTATAGTTAAGGCAAGGAGAAATGTGAGAAACTAATCAAATTAATTTTATTTGCATAAGGGAAATCAATTAGGAAGACATCCTGATTCCTAACTATTTGTGCTGATCACTTCAATGTCGTCCAGCATAGAACATAGACATATATGTAGCAGAGAGAACCCTAAAAATAGATTACAATTCTGGGTTTGCCTGACAACTAGTGCCAGAAACATACACATCTTTATCAACGTGCCTACACATAAGAAAGAGAGATATTGTGAGAGAGCTAACCTACCAAGAAATTTCTTTCTGGAAGCAACTTCTCTGTATTTTGCCTGCCGCTTCGAAATCATAATCATAATAATTGAAGTAACGACTGCTGTGCCAAAAATGGCCCCTATCAAAATTCCCACAAGAGCACTCTTGCTCAAACCAGATTCACGCTCTGTACCAGACAACATCAGAATCAGAATTTGAATTTCATGCACATAGATGAATCCCTGCTAATCCTATTTTTTTCCTTCAAAGTATGAAAAACAAAGAGGCACTTCCATTTGGCTACAGAAACAAACAAGCATCATGAAAAATAGTGTGCTGAAGAATGTAACTAGGTTAGGTCTTCATAAATTGTACTTGAGTCAAAATATAATATATTTGTCAAAAGAAAGCAAAGAGAATTTTATTGATTAATTGAATTGACTTGTTAAAGCATGGGTTTCATGCTTGGGTCAATTGTCTTAGGTCAAGCCTGGTTTTAGGACTGTTTATTAAAGTCAAAATCAATTTCTGTTTAGTCAAACACTCCTCCATCAAGTCTCCTTCAAGTCGGCCTCAAAGTAATTCATCAAGTCAGCCTACAGGACACATCTCTTCAAGGACTTATGTCGGCTCATTACAAGAGGGAAACTACTATAAATAGGAGTGCAACCTTCGACCAAAATTGAAGAGATAAACTCGTGGATCTCAGAGACAATTGCGGATTTCAGAGAGATGTTTTCGGTGCTATTGCAAAGGAGACAAGTTCGGATTTCAGAGAGAAATTTTCGGGTCTATTACAGTGAGACAGTTTGGATCTTTTCCAAAGAATGAGTTCTGAGTATTTCAGTGAAGGCACGGTATTAGCATTTCGGTGAAGGCACAGTATAATGAAGATATAATTTCGCTATATATTGCAGAGATGGTTTTGGTGCCACCACAGTGATAGGGTCTCGGCACAATGACAAGGTCTCGGTCCAGTAACAAAGATCTCGGTGCTACCACAGGAACAAAGTCTCAGTGCTCACACAGTGACATGGATGACAAACTGATTAAGGTTAAACAAGGATGACTTGATGGAGGGAGTCCCTACTCTAGGTTGTAAGGGTCTTGGCTGTCTCATCTTGAATCTACTTAAGGAAGAATTTTGACCGGGTTTCCCCCTAGAGTGGAGTTTTGCCCTGGCAGCGTGCCTACATCTTGTGTTCACTTCTATTTGTTGCTTGGCATTAGTCTTAATGATAAGAAAAGATAATTCGAAAGAACAAATAATAATAATGAAAAAACATCGCAAGATAATGTCATAATAAGAGAAACTGTTTAATTGTCACACTTTGGATTTCTCAACATAGTGAACTACAACTGTGGACATTAAAAGGAATAGAATGATTTCAAACTTTAGAAGTATGCAATGCCCATTATAACAAATGTCAAAAACAAAAAGAACTGCCTCATCCTTTTGAACCCCTCAAATGGACACTGACAAAGACTTGTCAAATGAACATAAGAAGGTTTGTTTATGAAGAAACACCTTTGTTGCAAAAAAAAATCTCTTGAACTTTTTCATATCCATAACTCTTAATTTTCATCAAATAAAATGCATTTACTCAAAAGGCAGTAGGCAATTGCTGGGGCATTTTTTTCCTTCATATATGTTAAATTTTAAAAACATTGTTAACACTCAATGCCTGTGGGACAGTGGCCTACTACAGTACTATCACATTGATGGGCTTGTTCTTATTGTAATGTTTTGTAGATGTAGCCGAAACTCAGGGATTTTGGTAGACAATCATATCATTCCAATTATCCCAATTCTGTTGCCAGTAAGACTATCTGAGGTTTCAACGATATAATATCTAAACTTTAAAGAGGTTCGGGCCTTTGCCTATTGCTTGCAGCCCTAAGAGGACAGTATAACAGGAAATAATGAGGTAACCCTCCCGAAGGCTTTAGTCATGGACATCCATGCAGAGAGTGTGATTTATGACCAAAAATCTCTCTTAGGAAAAGAAATAAGTATCTCTGATCTGGACAAAGAAAGAATGTGTCCAACAAGCCACCTAAATCTCAATTAAGGCAATACACCTCTCCCTGATCTCATAACAGATAGCACATTTGAAAATAAGGTGTGTTTTTGAATTAGTGTCATGAAGTTGGGAAAGATTGAAAGCTTAATCCAGGAAAGAAAGGTGATGATCAGTCCAACCCAATGTTACTAGACTCGGAAACGGCAATAAATCAGTGAGGCAAAAGAGCGAAGAGTTTTAATCGGATTGGGGAGAAATCAGGAAAAAATCATTGAATTCAATAAATAAAATTATAAATATATACACATATATTGAATTAAAAAAAAAAACATTTTTCATTGATATTAAATAGAGCCATGTCCAAACGATGCATATATCAATAGATGTCCAAAATATCATGAATGAAAAAGTATCTCATATATGTTATGAGTCCAAACATGATCCAAAGTACTGAGTCCTGACTCCTCACCAGTGACTACATAGAACTTGAAGCATCTGCTTCTAAAAGTTTATAAATATTGCACACTAATCAGTAAAAAGTAGTAACTGAAATCTCTTGATTGTTGCTGAAATGATACGATAATGGTTTGCTACTGAAATCTCTGACAGAGCACACACTGAAGCTACACTAGAGTACACTACACACTACGCCTCTATTACACTATGACTTGAAGTAAACTGAAACTAAAACCATGCCTCTATTACCTTCTCGGCGTATGAGTTGTGGGCTTGAGCAGTGAAAAGTCAGTTACGAACCAATGTTTAATTTTTAACCTAACTAAACCACGCAATGAAAAATGCAAGAACCCTAAAAGTTAAAACTCATGCTTGTCGAATTGAGGGTTGAAAATCACCTCAGTCGCCTAAATTGCAATTAATCGGTGAGTCACAAGTCAAACTTGCATTGACCATGAGTCAAATTCGGTCAACACAAGTTTGACTCACCAAGAGTTGAATCAGATTGTTTGAGGGAAGTGCAGAGTTTCACTAGCGATTAATCGTGAGTGATTGGAGATTCATGTTTCACTAGTCCAACCTGAAGTTGGTGAGAGCTATCCAAAACTGTCATAACTTCATAAGAATGCCCCGTAGGCTAAATCAAATCTGCATTATTCATGAGTTTGTGGTTTCACTTAATGTCTTGATTGACAGTTGTGAGATGCCTTTTGGTGCTATCAGCTATGGCATATCATTGGTGAAAGATGCATGATTATGTGTTCGTGGTTAGCTTAGCATAACACTCAAACATCTCAAATTTGGAACACCTAAATAAGAATTGAGAGTGATAACGTATGATTCTAGTTCATCATGTTGTTTTGTCAGTACGAAAGGAGCAACACATGGTCTCCTTCTATTATGACTTTAGCTAATGGTGGGGATTACCAGGAGGTACCGCTTTAATTTTTTATCATACAAAAACTTTATGAATTATACTCATTGACTCATATGTGGAGGCAAGTTTATTATTATTTTAATGCATCCTATTGACCATTGAAGTACACTTGAAGACTCCATACCCAAGGATATGTTCAAGGATTCCTGCACATAGAGAGCTCAGATATGATCAGGGCTTATAAGCCTCTTCTTCTCTCTCTTCTTCTTCATTGTACTCAGATTTTCCAAGCCCTACAGGCCTAGGTAGCTTAGGGATTTGTTATCAAGTGAGTTCACTCTAGGGAGGCTTTTTTATTTGGTTTATTATTTGTGTTTTTCAGTGCCTAATAATAATTGAATTTTTTCTCTAGTTATGACCCCAAAGTTGGAGTGCGGCTTGATAGCAAGGCCTTAAGTGAATCCTACTGTCTAGAGTCATTATATATTGCCATGTTAGATCACTCGTAAAACTTCGCGGAATTTGATTAGGTCTAGGTGTCCTTTTTAATTGATTAAATTTTCTCGCATGATGGGATTTTTAATAAATTTTCCATGTAAATTGTAATAAGTGATGCCTAGAGAAGTTGTAGGGGGTATGAGTGGTCAAAATTGGACCTCTACTCCTAAACTTTCTACTAAGGCACAGTTTGAGGGGTAAAAATCAACTATAAACCCTCAAAACCCACTTTTCCTAAGTCTAGGGGAAAATGTGGCAATAAATTAGCCAAAAATTAAATAAATGAGAAAAAATAAAGATTCTCTCCGAGTCAAAGATGCTAAAAAATGAGGTGGAAATTCACCAAGAGATAAAGTCAAGTTTCAAAGCCCGAGCAAAACCCTTCCAAGGGGAAAACCCAAAAAGCTCCTCTTCTTATAGAATCTTCAAATGAGACAACAAAGACCCAAACTCTAGACCAAGTCCTCCTCCTAGCACCAAGTCATCCCTCCAAAGAGACCTTCCAATAGGATCACAGTCAAACTAGGTTAACTAGAGACAAACCCTTCCAGAACTGCAATAGTCTCAGAATTTCGACCCCTCCTACAAGAGAATTTCAGCCACTGCAACTACTCCAAAAACTCACATGTGCGAGAGGAAATTGCCCAAAAATTTGTCTTTTTCCTTAGCTAGTGTTTCCTTTTGATTCCTTGACCTTTGCTTCTCTTTTCTTGACCTTCACTCTCTTTCTTCGACTTCTTACTCCAGATCGAACTTGTTGGTGAGTGTCAAATGAGCTTGAAGATATCTCTATATATATCCTTTCCAAGAGGTCAAATAGCCCCTCTCTAGGTCGATTTGTATCTTCTAGGGCCGACCTGTGATCTGAGGTTTCCAGGACCTACTAGACTCAAAATAATTTATTTTACAAATTCCATTTTTCCCAAATGGGTCTTATAAACATGATGTTGACTCCTTTAACTCATGACAATAAATCTTATGACCTAACAAACCCTAGAAGCATGAAGAAGATGCTTTGATGTAAAACACCATCAATAATGAGCGTGAAACACATGCTTTTAAAATAATAACTTTTTCTTTTCTTCTTTTGTTTGTTACATAAGATACATATCGAAATGAGTACAACAACAATTATGAAGACTGAAACTAGCTACATTTCCAACAAAAAGGAATATGCCATGCAATGCTAGTATACAATGTACAAGTTAAGTATAATCATACAATTAATGTAACCAGGATATCATCATATCAACATTCTACTTCTATCCTTTATGATTAATTATGAGATAAATCCAAGAACAAACATAATAATAATGACATTCATATGCAAGATCATAAGAGTGGGAGGTAGGAAAATAACATGACCACACTTTATGAAAAGGATCCATGGATGCAAGCGAAAAAGGGGAATCATGCCTGCACCATCGGATCATTCCCTCAAGTTTGAATATAGAGAAGTGAACAATCAAGCTCAAGCACTCCTCAAAACCTCCTTAGTGATGCAACGCTTCATGGTGTCCTTAGGGGCACGATGGGAGGGGTGATAGGATGGTTGGCATGGAGGACCACAATAACTAGGTTGTTCATTACAAGGACCGTATTGAAAATGAGAAACCGACATAGGCTCATCAATTTAAGACTAGGGTCCATGGATGGCTCAAAAATATCAACGATCATCTCTTCTTGATGACATGGAATATAAGGCAAGAAAAGGTTCCTACCAGCATCATCATTAGTATCATAAATTGGATCATTGTATAAGGAGTGGCCACTGACATCCCATTTACCTTCTTCTATATGCATGAACTCGGAAATGTCAACCTTCAAGGGGTCAATGGGATCAACCCTTTCAAGGTCTTCATGGAACACAACATCATAGATAACATCCTTGAAAAGGGAGGGGCTATTCTCAAATCCATTTTCCAAAGCGCCTTCATCATTAAGATTCTTACCATGCTTCTTCTCAAAATTGGTCTGAATATCTTCATCAATGTTTTCATCTTGATGATCTAGAAAGGACTCTTGCTCATTGTGTTCTTCAACTTCTTCACTATGGCTAAGGAGTCCCTATATGCATGAACTCAAAAATGTCAACCTTCAAGGGGTCAATGGGATCAACCTTTTCAAGGTCTTCATGGAACACATCATCATAAATAACATCCTTGAAAAGGGAGGGGCTATTCTCAAATCCATTTTTCAAAGGGCCTTCATCATTAAGATTCTTACCATGCTTCTCAAAATTGGCCTCAATATCTTCATCAATGTTTTCATCTTGATGATCTAGAAAGGACTCTTGCTCATTGTGTTCTTCAACTTCTTCACTATGGCTAAGGAGTCCCTCTTATTGGAGAGAAATAGTTAAAGTTTTGGATAACATCTTAAACATGAAAACTTGGTCCCCAATACTTAAGGAATTCTTTAACAAGCACCCTAATGGAAGGGATTCTCTTTGGTCTACATCTTTCAAGCCAATCCCTCTGATCTTCCCCAAAGGAATCAATGAAGAGCCACATGAGGGCATCCTCATGAAGAATGTTGATTTCAGAAGTGTAACTTGAAAACATGATCCACTACTCAAGAAGGATTCAGGGATTTCTTCATACAATTTGTATCCCACCAATTTTGATATTCAGGGATTTCCTTGACATCCAAAGCAAGGAATCCCTTATGCAAATTCCAAGGAGCCATTGCCTCAAGAGAGCCAAATTCATTCACAACCTTCATGGGATCAATCACGGATGGGATTGAGGATTATGATGCATTGGACCCAAGGATTAAGATGGCCTTAACTTTTGGTGAGTTTTTCCGCTTGAAGGAAAAACATAGATCAGATCCCCATATAAGGTAGGTCACCAAAACTAAGACCTACAGAGGACAGTGGGAAAGGTCACACTTTCCAACTTTGATGGATCACCAGAAGTTTTGCTAGAGCATGGGTGTAGACGCTGGACACTTATCTCCAACTAAAACCCATGAGAGAGGTGGATACTATTAAGTATGCCACTTTACATCTAGATGGAGATGCAAAGGAGTGGTGGTACTATGGGTTGATCACTCTGGGGCATGTTGGCATTACTTCCTACACAAAGTTCACATAGAGGCTCATAGAGAGGTTTGATAGGAAGTACCCAAAGCCACATTTCAAAGAGTTGGTGTAACTGATAAAGATCGGTAGTGTAGAGGCATGTATTTTGAAGTTCCAGAGGTTAGTCGTGATTGTGTCAAATATGCCAGAGGCAAGATTGATCATGCTAGTCATTGAGGGGTTGATAGAGCAATTATGTGGATGGGTGAGGGCCTATATGTTGATTTGGGGTAGCATCGAATGTGCTCTAGCCAGGAAAATTGGTGGAGAGGCTAAAGCACATGAGATCTCCAAGACATAAAAATGGTTTGGGTAGATTCTACCCTATTAAAATTGACAACTAGGGCCAAACTCCATGTGGGTCATCTTATTAATGGCCACTGATATTTTTCTTGGATCCCTCTCATTGAGAGGTGTAGGATTGATCTAAAGATTATCCGATTCCGATAAGTATTCAAAGAGTTATGAATTTATTTGTGTTATAAGTCAATTCGTCAAGGTCGGCCAGCAACCAAATAAACCCCACTTGTGCTCAACGTTTCAGTATAAAAAGGGGTGGCTTGCAAGTCATTTGCACACACTCTTCTTATGATCTCTTCCTCTCCACTTGTCTTTGGGTTTTGGTGGGAGGAGAGATCCTAAGAGTATATGCTCGCCTAAGTCTCATGACGCCCTAGCAGTAGTCTGGTTGCAGTCAATGGAGGAACATCTAGACGCAATCAAAGGGAATATGCCATGCCCTAATCCACATTCTGAGAGAGACCATAACACTGTCATGGAGGAGAGAAGAAGTCTAAACGCTGACCTAAAGGGAGATTCCCTAACTGCTGTTCTAAACGAGATCAAGGCACAGTCAAAAGAAAAGGCTCTACGCAGTCAAGGAGGGAGCTCTAATTTGCAGTTAAGGCTGGCCCTAATTCACTGTTAAAGAGGCCCTTATACACTGTCCTAAGGTGCCCTAATATACAGTCTGTTGAAACCTTATTCATAGTGAAACAGTGATCCTAACCCATAGCAACTGGGCCCTAATACACAGCTAAGAGGAGGTTCCATACAGCTAATATAGGCCCTAAATCAAGGCCCTAATCCACAGTTAGGAAAGGTCCTAATACGCTGTCCAAGAGACACTTATACGCAGTCCAGAAGGAGCCTTAATATGTTGTTAATGAAGGCCCTAATACGCTGCCTGAAGCAGCCCTTATCCACAGTGCTAAGGGAGCATTCATCCATTGTCAACGAAGCAACAAAGGTAGCCCTATAACACAGCAAGGAAATGTCTTATCACAACATTAAGATGCATGTTTGCAGTAGGTAACTGTGTGATAAAGGAAGCTGATATAGACATGCCTTCAGGACTGTTTGATAAGCCATAGTTATACAATAAAGGAAAGCGTTGAAGTCTGTTCCTTTGTGTTGTTGTTTTAATGATGTTTATGTAATTATTTTGAGGACATTTACTTCAGAGTTGCTATGTGCTAGGCCATAGGCCATAACATCATAGCAAGGGTTTCTTAGTGACTGCGTGGAGGGTTGTTAAATGCCACACCTAGGCTGAGTTTGAAGAAAGGAGGACACAGGTCTGTGTGGCCAGTTTTAAGTTAAGGGAAAAAGCTTTTTTGGTTGGCTGTAGGTGACAGTTAGTGCGGCAGCATGATGACAATATGTACAGCACCATGTATAGGTACAACTGTAATGATTGCAGCATAGTGGAGGCAATATGTACAACAACATGTATAGGTACAACTGTAACTATTGCAGCATAGTGGAGGCAATATGTACAGCAGCATGTACAGGTACAACTGTAATGATTGCAGCATAGTGGGGGCAGTATGTACAGCAGCATGTATAGGTACAACTGTAATGGTTGTAGCATAGTGGAGGTAGTATGTACAGCAGCATGTATGGGTACAACTGTGAGTCATGCAGCATAGTGCACCATGATGGGTACAACCATGATTGG
>APFE030177160.1:28743-46226 GCA_000404065.3 Pinus taeda
CGAGTATGATCTCGTGTGAAGCTGCCTAGTTGTGGAAGCTCTTTAGTGAGCTGTTTGTACACATGATGAATACCACTGTGATTCTATGTGACAACCAGGGGGGATTTGATTGTTGAGGAATCCCCTATTCGATGATTGCTCCAGCAGATAGACATAAGATACTACCTTATCTGGGATATGCTAATTCGATGAGCGAGGAGGCTCCATCGCATTGAGACTGATGTACAAGTCGCAGACATTCTGTCAAAACCCTGCGGAAAGGTCAAATCTATGACTTTCCCGAACGACTTGGAATCATTGAGAGACCTTATAAGGGTCCTGCATATTGCATGCATTGAGCTCTAAGAGCTCTGGGGGGCTTGGGGTACTTACTGGAGCAACACGCGACCATAGGGCGACTCACCCTCCCCTTGTGGTACACTGTGTACAAGGTGAATGGCTCAGCCTTCCCTGTGACACCCCATGGCGATTGTGGAATAGGATGATTAGTTCTCCTGTGGGTCGGGATGATTAGTTCTCCTGTGGCGACTATGTGACAAGATGATTCGTTCTCCTGTGGACAAGATGATTAGTTCTCCTGTCGAGGCATCCTACCCATTCAGTCTGGGACTCATGGGAAGTACCTCTCATCTAATCAATGAGTAGGGAAATGGGGTTAGGGACCATAGTATTACTATCGATGGACGCATCGTTGTATCTACCGTACTCCCTATGCTAGGATGACCTCCATTGATCTAGGATCAATGAAATTAATCTAGGATTAATGAAACTGATCTGGGATCAATGAAACTAATCTGAGATCAGTATGAGTGGTTTGAGACACTCTCTTCTGATATTGATATCGGGTCAATAAAACTGACTTCAGGTCAGTAAGAGTGGTATGACACACTCTCCTCATATGAAACTGACTTCGAGTCAGTAAGGGTGGTATGACACACTCTCCTCATATGAAACTAACTTCGGGTCAGTAAGAATGGTATGAGACATTCTCAATCAATTTTTCTTCTTCATGGTTCAGCAGAGCAGAACAAAGCAGTGCAGGGCACTGATGGCAGAGATAGTACAGTCGGACAGATGGATCAGTGGATGGAGTTCTCCCTAGTTGAGACTCGAGAGGGAGTGTTAAAATTGAGGGAGTGTTTTGTGGATTGAAGTGATGCCAAATGAGGATGAAGATATCTTGCATTTATACGAATTCATGTGGGTGAAAAGGCACATCCTTTGGGCTTCTTGAGCCTACATGTTGATGTAGTCGACCTCGACAATTTGCACATAAGTGGGTTTTAATTCAAAAACACAATTCTCCCTGTCCGATTTCACTGATATTTAGGTCGATTTCGGTCTTCTGAATAAGAGGAATTCAATGCAACAATATCTTTATCAAATGAATTATCCAAAGTAGAATTTGACCTCAGTTTCATAATTTAACAGCTAGAAGGAAGCTCAATGCAGAATTATAAATAGAGGATTGGACTCAATTGGAAATCATTTTATTCTATCATTTCTATTTGACATTGTGAAGAAGCTCAAGCAAGTTTCAAAAGTTTCAAGCGAAACTCAATAGCTAATTTCAGTGGGCTTCTAGTGCCACCCTAGTTAACTTGTTGGGAAGATTATTTCAGATATTCCATTGTGCTTATTGCAGAGGATCTTCAGCCTTAAAGTTAATTGTTTGCAAGAGGCTTCAGTATTGTGTTTGTTGGAGGGTTATATATATATATATAGAAGCAAAATGGGAGTAATTTCTAGTGGATCATTTATCCTAGTCTGAGGCTGAATCTATTCACAAGGACAGCCGAGGATTTAATTGATATTAGAGTTATTTCCATAATTTCTTGTTGAAATGTAACTAGGTTCGGTCTTCTTGATTTTATCTAACTGATATTAAAGAGAAAAGAAATTTATTATTTTCATTCCTAATGCATGGGTTTCATACTCAAGGTTATTTTATTTATGGGTCAAGCACCAATTGAGTGCTTCTAGGAATTTGTCATGAAGTCATGAAGTCAAAAGAGTCATTGTAATATGTTAAAGACCGTTTTGAGCATATTGTATCTAGTCAAGAGAATTTATTTGAGTCAAAGTCACCCTCCCTTTTGAGCCTCCAAGAGATGACAAGTTGTCCCATTAGGGCTCCCTAGAAAGCCTATATATAAGATGGAAGTCGACCACATTTGAGGATATCCTATTAGCTCACAAGAAGTTCGATCAAGGAGAAAAGAAGTGACCTAGAAGGAGCAAAGAATAGGAGAATCCAAGGAGGAGAAATGTCAAAGTTGAGAAGATTGTTTTTGGGCCTATATCTCTGACATGTGTGAACTGTAGTTAGGGTTTCTGAAGTGATAAATTGCAGACCTCAAAAGGAGCTGAAAGCTAGCATCAAAAGGTGTTGAAGAATCTAGGGCATGTAGGATTGATGTGATTCTTCTTGACTTGATAACTATTTGTGAGGCATTTTAATTTTCTTCTTAGCACAATCTTCTCTTTGACATTATTAGAGTGTGTGTTTCTTATTTCATCAAATAGCTATCAAAACCAAAGAGACAAGAACACAAGACATTGGCATTCTACCAAAGCCAAAACCTCTCCCTCTTGGAGAGGAAAACCTGCACGTAATTCTTCTTATAGAGATTCCAATTAACGAACACAAAGACCATGACCCTTGACCTACTAGGCTACTCCAAGACCAAGACATCAAACCTCTTCTTCATCAATGTTTAGATCATCATCATTGCTGCACCATTGAGGCCATCACTACTGCATCCCTGAGGTCTTCATTACTGTTGCTTCACCATGTCAACGAGGTCTCTTGTCTTCATTGAGATCTTTATTGTGACCTTGGTTCCATGCCTTTATCAATGCACCGAGAGCTTCATTATGATCTTGTCTAGTATGACGAGTATATTACTGTGGGATCATAGTTATGTCGAGGTTGTTCAGTATACCAAGACAGTGACTATCCGAGAGACATAGAATCAGTGTCCTTTATCTGAGATTTTGTACCACTGTAACCATCCGAAAATACTGTCCACTGTACTTATCTGAGGTTCCTATACTCCTGCTCATGTCTGAGATTCCTATGCTCCTGTGCCATCCAAGTTTTAGACAAACATCTGAAATTTGTACCTTACTGTCATGCGAGGAAACTCAGTTTTGTGCCCATCTGAAATAACAGAAAAATCTGAGTTCCTGTGCCTCCGAAGTTGCAGAGATACTTGTCCGAAAATCTATGTTTCTGTTGTGACTCTAGTCTCATATTTATAGTGGTTAGTCCTCCATAATTAGCCAACATGATAGTGAACCAATGTGTCACATTATATGAGCTGACATGACTGCAATTAATTCGTTTCATTGGCCGACATGATGAAGAGGATTGTGCTTGTCATTTGGAGGGCTAATCTAGACATTTCTATAGACTAGTATGCATTACATAGGCTCAAGAAGAGCTTCTTCATATGACATTGACTTTTTTAATTAATAATAAATCCTAAAGGCTCTCCGTGGGAGCCACTAATAAATAAATAAACCTCTTGCTCATGAAACCCATGCAGCAAGGCATAAATTCATTTTCTTAAAAATCATAATTACAATGTCATGAAGACTGAACCTAGTTACACTTTCTTCAACACTCCCTCTTAACTAGGGAGGTATTCATAATGGTACTTGTTCATTCTCAATCTGAAGAATTTCTCATAAGAAGAATTGGATTGATAATCCCATCTATATAGCATCATAGTAACCAACATTGTTTCAAAGCAAGGCCTTGACTGACAGCTCTATCTCTTATCAGATCAGAGCACAATGTTGGCGAGACCAATGACTATAGACACCTTCATCATTGTCTCTCAAGGTACATACCCACCCGGGTGTTCACTGAGTATGACCTTCTAGAACTATTCTCATCTTGGGTTCCCAGCCCTCAAAGAATATTGGTCCTCTTGCCTACTCTTATCTTGGATGCCCTACACATCCTCAAAGAGCAATGCCAAGAATGAAGACAAGAATGTTGTGTCTATCTCTCCCTCTCAATTAGGGAGGATACATCCATCATGTGTCTACATTTCTCTTCATGGCCTTCACTAAGACTTACAGTTGTTAGTCCTGTTCTAGTGCATGACACATGAAATAGAAAAACAAAACTGTCACTCCTTTTTAATCAGGGGTGATCCAATCCAAGCTCCCTCTTGATTAGGGACTTGTCAGAGCTCCCTCTTAACAAGGAACTCTCCTTTTCATCAACAGCTTCTTCTTTGTGGGTCCTTCAACTGCTTGATCAACTTCTTTGCTTGATGTCATGAAATTCAGTTGAGCTTCTTCCTTGTAGGGCATTAGCCATCAATCACTTTCCTTCTTGGTTCAATATACCAAGACAATGACTATCTAAGAGACATAGAATCATTGTACTTTATCTGAGATTTTGTACCACTGTAACCATCTCAAAATACTATCCACTATACTTATCTGAGGTTCCTGTACTCATGTTCATGTCTGAGATTCCTGTGCTCATGTGACATCTGAAGTTCAGACAAACATCCAAAATTTGTACCTTACTGTCATGCGAGGAAACTCGGTCATGTGCCCATCCGAAATAACAGAGAAATCTGAGTTCCTGTGCCTTCGAAGCTGCAGAGATACTTGTCTGAAAATATGTGTTTCTGTGGTGACTCTCGCCGCATATTTATAGTGGTTAATCCTCCATAATTAGCCGACATGATAGTGAACCGATGTGTCACATTATATGAGCCAACACGACTGCAATTAATTCGTTTTGTTGGTCGATGTGATGAAGAGGATTGTGCTTGTCATTTGGAGGGATGATCTAGACATTTCTATAGACTTGTATGCATTACATAGGCTCAAGAAGAGCTTCTTCATATGACATTGACTTGTTGACTTAATAATAAATCCTAAAGGCTCTCAATGGGAGCCACTAATAAATAAATAAACCTCTTGCTCATGAAACCCATGCAGCAAGGCATAAATTCATTTTCTTAAAAATCATAATTACAATGTCATGAAGACCGAACCTAGTTACACCTTCTTCAACAAAAGGAACATACTTGCAAGCCGAATTTTTAAGGAGAGAAGTACCTTAATTCTACCCTAATTTCTCACATGTGTGAAACTACAAAAGATTGTAGGCAGGGCAAAAATTGCAGTCCTGAAGCAACAAGCCAAAGTTCTGAAGAAAGATCGAAATTTGAAGTATTGGAGCAAGTTTGATTGTCATTGACTTTATGGAAGAGAAACTCACCAAAGAAGAGGTTGACTTGGCCTTGGAGGGGTCTTTGTCAAGGGTCATAGGTCTTGGAATTCGTCATTTGAAGGTTCTACAAGAAGAGAATAATTTTTGTGGGTTTTCCTCTCAAGAGGAGAGGTTGTGGCTTTGGCTTAAAGCCTACATTTTGTGTCCTCTTGTCTCATTGATCTCATTGTTTGGTATTTGTTTGATGATAAAGAACACTACAATAATCAAGTGAAAGAAGAATTTAATAACAAATACATCAAGTTAAGTAAAAGAACATCACAAGCAGTTACCAAAGTAAGAGAAATCACCTAATTTAGCTGCCCCTAGATTTATCTACATGGTATCGGAGCTAAGTTGACAAGTCAAGAAGAGGCAACTTGAAGATCACTTAAAGAAGGATACATAAGGGTCAAATTCAAGAAGAAATGCATCAAGTAAATCAAGTCATTATGGAGAGCTAAGGGTATCAAGGAGGACTAGTGTACATATCATCTTGAAGGAAGAACACTTGAAGAAGATTGGAAGACCTTAAAAGACCTCACCTCCAAGAAAGAAGGAATTGAAGCATCTTAATAACACTCCATCCAAAGGAAGAATACATCATCATCAAAGGAATCAAGGAAATCTCCCTCATCAAAAGATCAGACCTCAAGCATCTCTGAAGAAATACACCTCTCATCATCTAGAAGAAGAAGCATTATCATTAAGAAGGCATCTTCATTTATCAACAACAACGGAGTAGTGGAAGTCAACATCATCAAGAAGACATCCATTGGAAGATATCATCACCAAGTATCTTCATTCATCAAGTATTTTATATTTATGTCTGAATCTACTATCAATATGAATTCATTCTCCAAGGAGAGCAACAAACTTGTTGGTTCATCAAACTATCTTGCATGGAAGAAAAGGATAGATTTCATCCTCATAGAGAATGAAGTTATTGAATATGTTAAGGGTTCAATCTCCAAACTTCCTCAAGAGCAATCTCAACCACTATCGAAGTATATGAAACAGGAATGTAAGGGCTCAAAGAATCCTCATAGAATCTATCAAGGATTCCCTCATTCCTTATGTAGCAAAGTTGCACACATCGAAAGAAATCTATGAAAAGTTGGTAGAAGGTATCTCAAGGTATATCGTACCTTACCTTATGAAGGAGTAGCCCCATACCTTATGAAGGTATCTCAAATAAAATATCAACAACAAGAGCTAGGGGAAATAATGTCTAATAAAGAAATGACCATCGTTGTGCTCAATGCACTACCTCATGAATGGGGTAACTTTGTATAAAGTAGCTATGGAAAGAAAGAGGCCACTCAATTCAGTGAATTTTAGTCATTATTCAAAATTGAAGAAACTACGTTAAAGGCAAAAAGCGATGTTGGATCAAATGAACAAACTCAAGCATATGTTGCTGTGACTAGGAAGAAAAGGAAGTTTGTGAAAATTTCACCATTGAAATTTTATTGCAACAACGGGAATTAACTCTTCTAACTCTTAATTAATTTAGCAATTTATTGCTACGGCAACAACAAATTAATCACATTGCAATCTTCACAAATAAAAACACTGCGAAAGATAAACTGAAAACTGAGAAAGTATTGGCACACACACACACAACAATTATGACGACATTATTTTGGACTGAAGTCCCCAAAAAAATCCAACTTGGGAAAACTGGTGCAATAGCTAGGGGTTTTTATTATTAAGCAACAATGAGAAAATTACGAGCAAAACTGGATGCTTAAATTGGCAATCCACTATAGGAAAACTGATCACAAAATTAGTGAGACCAATTTTGTCTCACTCGACACTGATCCAGCTCATAAATTGGGTCCAAATGGGCTCCACGAAAACCATGCATCAAATATGTGCAGGCACTTGTATGATCTGCCTAGAGCTACAACTAATCAAGTCGTCTGCCTAATCCAGACTCTGAGAATGACTCGCTAGACCCTTCTGGAAATTCTCCTGTGTTATTTTTTGTAGCTTCGGATGTATTCTAGCCACGAAATTTGGTGGAGAGGCTAGAATACATGAGATCTCCAAGACACAAAAATCGTTTATGGAAATTCCACCTAGAAATGGCTTAGTTAGATTATTAACTAGTTTTTAGATATTTCCTAAGTCTAAACTTAGGGAATATGGTTAATTAATCAAAATTAATTAAGTCAAGGTGAGAATCATCTAGAAATTCACACGGATCGACTTCAAGATGATCCTAACCATTCATTAAGTTTTAATCTTGGTCGTTGGTGCTCCAATAGTGAATTAAAAGAGGAGTTTGATGGGCACTTGGAGAAGACACACCAGAACATCAATTAGTCGTTGGAGAGCCAGAGATCGAAGCAGTGAGTGAGGGGAAGGGACATTGAATCTGGAGGAGATTTTCTAGATCCGGAGAGTGAGCTACAAGAGGGTCGGATTTCCTCAGCGAGGTTGCGCATATACAACAAAGAAGCTTCAAAGGCAAAAGTTTGATTTGGCTAGAAAGAGGGTCGATTCAGTTGTTCGAGGCCAAAAAGTTTTCCAGAAGGGGACAGCGACTCATTCTCAGAGATTGGATTGGGCAAAGGACTTGATTAGTTGCAGTTCCAGGTAGAGTGTACCAATGACTGCGCAGGCTTGATGCAGACGGGTTAGTGAATTGCCAGTTTGTGCATCTAGATTGTACTCATATTTTCATTGCTGCATAATAATAAAAACCCTTATTGTTGCATTGATTTTCCCAGGTTGGTTTTTTTCGGGGACATTTGCCCAAAAATAATGGTATCAATTTTGTGTGTGTGCTAGTATTTTCTCAGTTTCCAGTGCTATTTATTTCAGCAATTTTATTTGTGAAGGGTGCAATGTGTTTATTTCAATGTTGTCATAGCAATAAACTTAATAATTAATTTATCAGTTAGAAGAAATAATGCCAGTTGTTGCAATAGGATTTCAATTTTGAAATTTTCACATGGTATCAAAGCATGATTGATTAGTCGAGAAACTCAGAAGCGGAGAGAGAATTTCCCTTCTTAGAGGGAGTAGCAGGCCGAAATTCTTGAGGCAACACAGTTCCTTGACAGGAAGGTCAAGTTGTTGGGGCAACAGATCGGTTTTCAGCTGTAGGGTTGCAGAAAAGTCGAGTTTCTCGAATTGGTGATTCCAACAGTCAAAGGGAGCAGCTACAGCTCAAATTTTCATTGAGTGGATTCCTTGGTTGGATGCAGAGGGTGTTGCAGTCGCAGAACCAGTGTCAGGTGGAAGAGAAAAGCACACACAACAGAGGGAAAATTTCTCTCAGGGAACTTCAGGTCTTAGAATTTTGATTTTTCCTTGCAAATTGGCAATAGCTGTGAGCAAATCTTCTCACTCCAAAAGGGAGTGCGAGTAACAGATCAGTAGCCAAGCAGAAGGAAAGAGGGGATTTTCAACAGTTTTCGAGATGGCCACTGCGGGGCTTAGAGATCAAGATAGGTTGGATGGATCATCCAACTATGTCATTTGGAAGGCTAGGATGTCCTCCCTTTTAGATGAATATGGTCTGAAAGCCTGCATAGATAATGGGGTATCAGTTCCCCAAGATGCAAATCAGCTCAAGAAATATAGGAAGGACATGGCGAGGGCGAAGCAGTTGATCCTGGATGGAGTCCTAGACCATATTGTCTCACATATATCAGCCAAGGGAACGACCAAAGTGATGTGGGAAGCTCTCTCCACGCTATACGAAGGTACTTCCAAGCAACGAAAGATGTTCCTGGAGGAGACGCTGAGATGCATCAGGATGCAGAAGAGGGAAGGCATAGATCCCCTCCTCACCAGGATTCAGGAGGTCTGAGACCATCTTGTCACTATTGGGGCAACACCTCAACCATCAAAGCTAGTATAGTCAACACTAAAGAGTGTCTTGGAGAATTGGCAAGTCTTCGTCCAAAGTATATTGAGCAAAGACACCCTACCAGAATGGGACAGAATGCAGGATGACCTGCAGCAAGAGGAGTTGAGGTGAGCTCTGTTAAAGAGTTCCATCAGTGGCAGCAATAGCCGTGGATTGAAGGTGGTGAAGGAGGAGGAAAATGTGGTCCTTGCATCAAAGGGTCCCAGTCGAGGGCAGGAGGAGCAGAGAAAGTAGAAGAAGGACTTATCTAAGGTAAAATACTTTAGGTGTGGCGAGTTTGGCCACTATAGTACCCAATGTCCTCTCAAAAAGAAGGACAAGCAGGAGAACCAAGCCTAGGTAGTAGCACATGCTAAGATACATAGGTTGTCCTCCAAGTTGGAGGAATACTTCGCGATGTTCGCCGATATACCTCCAAGACTGAGGTGGGGCGACTTGGAGTTGTAGCCCAATAGAGCTACAAGTATGGGCAGGGACCATTGAGGAGTACACCTCATGGATCATTACCTGGCTACGAGGGCCCACAATATTTAGTAGCAAGATGAACCAATGTCAGAGATGCAGTCAAATTCCAAAGTGACAATTGCAGACTAGTAGCAGTTAGATGTTAGGGAGTGCAGTGCAGAGTTGGCAGCAGTGGAGAGTCAACAACAACGCAGATTCATCAGTGACATTGCAGAGGCTAGTAGCAATCATAACTCGGGTGACAGATGCTTCATATTAAACACAACTGATTAAGCATTTTGGATGTTTCTCAGTTGCATATGTTGCAATTGCAGCAACAACATATGAGAGGGAGTTACAGTGCAGAAGCAGAGTTGGAAGCAGTATGGAAGCAGTATGGAAGTGTCAACAGTAGCACGGATGCAACATTAGAGTTGCGCCGTGGTTGGTGTGCAGTATGGCCAGACATGATACAAACACAAAGTGTTGTTGCGGTTGTGCAACACTAGAGAGAACACAGTCCTCGCTAACATGGAGTGTTAGTTTATGTAGTATCGGTTGTGTTCTAGCCACGAAATGGTGAACATGCTAGAATACATGAGATCTCTGAGACCCAGAAATTATTTTTAGAAATTCCACCTTGAAATAGATTAATTAGATTATTAACCAGTTTTTAAATATTTCCTAAGTCTAAACTTAGGGAATATGGTTGATTAATCAAAATTAATTAAGTTAAGGTGGGAATCATCTAGGAACTTACATGGAACGACTCCAAGATGATCCTAGCCATTGATTAAGTTTTAATCTTGGTCATTGATGCTCCAACAGTGGATTATAAGAGGAGATTGATGGGCATTTGAAGACACACTAGAACACCAACAATTCGATTTCCTTGGCAGATCGATTTCCAGAGTAGCAACAGTCAGTTGCAAGAGAGCTAAAGATCAAAGCAGTGATTGAGGGGCAAGGATAGTGACTGTGAAGAAGATTTTCCAGATCCGGAGAGTCCGCTACAAGAGGGTATAGTTTCCTTAGTGAGGTTGTGCAGAGGCAGTGCAGAAGCTTCAAAGGAAGAAGTTCAATTTGGCCAGACAGAGGGTTAATTCAATTGTTGGAGGTCTGGAAGTTTTCTGGAAGGGTCAAGTGAGTCATTCTCAGAGGTTGGATTGGGTAGATGGCTTGATCAGTTGCAATTCCAGGCAAAGCGTAGCAGTGGTTGCATAGGCTTGATGTAGAGCTTGATCTGAGACTTTCAACAACCAACTCTATCGATTTTGCACAGAAAAAAATTAAAAATTTTACAATATAAAAGAGGTGCTGATCATGGGCGATGCATGAAGGGTTTTGAGATCAGCACCTCTTTTATATTGTAAAATTTTTAATTTTTTCTGTGCAAAATCGATAGAGTTGGTTGTTGAAAGTCTCGGATTATTAGATCTGGGAGCAGAATCGGACTCACTCCCTAGATCTGATAGATCTGTCATTCATGTACATAGATCTGTAATTATTTTTCAGTTTTCTTACTTGGGTTTTCCGGGTTTTAGTTTTTTGGGTCATTGTATATATCGTTTAGGTGTTTCTTGTTGTCTTGCAGCCATAGATCTGAAGGAGAAATCTGTATAGACTCTAGAGTCTAGATCTAGGCCCTGGAGGGTAAGATCTGAATCTCTGGAATTCATCAACATCATTTTGCAGGAATATTATTCAGCGTTTTGCAGTCTTGGGGTTTAAGTTTAAATTTTTTTTTAAATCTGGAAAAAATTATAAGAGTTCCTAAAATTTTTAGATCTGGAAATTTCGTGAGGGTTTCATTAACAAATTTGAAGCAAGTGGGTTCAATATTTTAATTAAGATTTTTGGAGAAATTTTTTAAGGGGCTTCACTGATAAATCTAAAGTAGAAATATAACATTTTAATCAAGGTTTTATGGAAATTTATGGGGTTTTTTGGGTACCATTTGTCTAAGTTTATCGTTTTGCTGGTTGGGTTTTCGTCTCATTGCAAAATTTCGAAATTTTTTTTACAAGACCCTAGCTGCCCTCCATCACTGCCACCAAACCCCGTTTTTTCTCATCGTCTGGCATCAACTTCGTTGTTGCCTTTCTCCCTGCAAAACGAGTCCTCCTTTCCCCCTCACGTAGACCTGTTCTCCTTCATGCAGTTCTTTCCCTCCTCGCTCTGTCAGCTGCTCCATCGCTGCCATCCTTCTTTCCTTTCTAGCTCACCCTTTTGAGTATTGTTGCCTTTATTGCAGTCCCATCTGCTCTCCCTCTACCCGTTTACCTGATCACCATACGCTGCCTGCAAAACCTGCGCATTGCCTCCTTCACGCTGCCATCCACAGCCTTTTCATCACCCTCGCAGCCATCACCTTCCCTTTCATTTTTTTTTGTGGCTTTCTTTTCCACGTAGACCTGCAAAACCCTCATTAAATCATTGCTTCCCGCAATCTTTTCCTCCACATCCACCTGCAAGCTGCCTCAGCTCCTTTCTCACTGTCTGTCTACCATCCCCGCGTGATTTGCACCTGCAAACGCACACAAATATCCAAGTTTCCTGCTGCCCAAACCTTGCTGCCTTCCCTTCCATCCATTCCGGTAGTCCTCAAACCTTAATACGATGCCTGGCTTAGCTTCGTTGACCTGCCTATTGAACCTCTCTATTTGAGCGTAGAAACCCTTATCGTCGTCCAAGCCTTCGACCTGCAACTACAAAGCACAACAATAACAAAAACATTTTGACCTTTTTTTATTTTGTACGGGTTTAGTTAGGTTAGCGTATTCATATTTTTTTTTAGTTTCATTTGAATTTCGATTTAGGGTTAGATATCTTTTAGTCTGGTTTCATTTATTTAGTTTAGGTTAGTTCTTTAAAAATTAAAAGTTGAAAACAAAAGCAAAAAAAATCGATTTTGTTTTCACCCTTTTTTTTACCCGATTTTATTTCATTTTTTATTTTTTATTTGTGATTTTAGTTAACTCGAAAATAATAAAATATAAAATATAAAAAAAAAAAATTGACATTAGATTTTTTCCTTTTTTTTATTATTTAAAATTCTAAAAATTTTAAAAATCATAACATTTTAAAAATCCAAAAAAATCTTGAAAACATTAAAACATTAAAAAATTCTAAAAATTTTAAATTTTGTGACTAAGGAGTTAAAATAAATTAAAGGAATTGCACTTTAACATTAAAAAAAATTAATGTGGCCTACGACCCATTGAAAATTCGATTTATTAACCTATTGATTTGTTTTACTTCTTTATATTTTGCCTAAGGAATAATTGAAGCACTAACCTAAAGTTCCTTGGTGTTATCTCGGGATTAAATGCATTTTCATGATTTTTCTATGGTCAAAGTGTGACTAGTGTTTTAAAATTTATATTGGTTGTTGGAAAAAGTTAATTGACTCCAGATCTGGCCATTAAGTGAAAATCATTTTAAGTATGGAATCTCTTACATGTTAAAATTGTTGGGCATTTACATCTAATTGTTCATGATCATCGCTTTGCCACATCTGTAAGTTTTCTTTGGATGACTTGTTATTACTTGGTCTATGATTAATTCAATATATATAAAGCACTGATCTATAATCATTTATATCTTGTAATTGTGTTTTATCTTAATCCATCTATCATAATTGATCGAGACTTGCTTTAAATTCTTCAAGTTGTTCATCATTAAAATCTCCTAGAGCCCGTGTTTCACAGGCTTTCTCATCCATTTACCTTAGGAACTACCCCCCTTGACTTGCCTAGGAGAGAGTCTAAATGGAGTAAGGATTTAAGAGAGGCAGCCCTTACTCTAAACATTGTCTTGGTGCCTAGACATTTTGTGCGAAAACATTTTTTGGCGTCGTTTTCGGGGACCGATTTATTGGGCATTGGCTCTACGACATTCATCTTTCATCTTTCTATCATTCATTTTAGCTGGCAACGCAGACATTTTTTGGCACCGTTGCCGAGGACCGATTTATTGGGCCTTGGTTTTATGACATTCATCTTTCATCTTTCTCATCTCTGAATTGAGCCGGCAAAGCCAACACTTCTTGGTATTGCCACTGCAGACAGAGCTTTTTATGTCCTTGGTTTCTTTGACATCATCTTAATCATCTCATCTTTTCTGCCATTCATTAGCCTGTCAAGCGGCACAACATTTCCTAGCGTCATTTGATCTTTTCATCACCTTGCCTTTCATCATCTCATTAATCGTTTCATTTGCGCCTTTAACACCTAGACATATAAGTTCGTTTCTTGTTTAGCTGGCAACTCCACTTATTCATCCATTATTTCTCAAACAAGAAACCCTCCCTTATATACAGTTGTTTGCCTTTTGGATCTTAGAGCTAGATTCATGTTCAAGTGGCAACTCCACTTCTTTCATTTCTTACAAGAATTCCTAATAGAAGCTCGCCTTTTGTTGATCTCTTGATTTTCTTGAGCAGGGGTCTCTCTCTAGCATCCATTTGGTCCCTCCTTATCCTTTCAAGAAAGTCATCATGGATGATTCGTTTACCCCATGTCATTTTACTGATTTTCTCCATAATATACTAGAAGCGGCCATTCATAAATTGCCTCTGTTCTTGGGTGGTGATTCAGTCACTTTAATAAAGCATCTACGCAAGGATTCTCATACAATAATCAAATATTGTAGTTCTCCCCAATATAATAATGAAGATGTCAAAATGTGTCTATTTGCCTTTTCTTTAGAAGGTGATGCTTTGGATTGGTTTAATAATTGTCCTAAAGATTTATTTGCTTCTTTACAAGACATTGTCAATGCTTTTACAGATATATATGGTGATCAAGGTAGCTCGCCTTGTGCCCCTAAAATTATGCAACAAAATGAAAGTAATCTTGTAAAGGATCCAACTATCAATGAAAGATTTCAAGACAATTCTCCATATCAGAATGTGCCATCCACTTGTACCGTTGCAAGACAAGTCCATGATAGTGGAAAAGTCGGAACAAATTATCAAATCAGTCTCCACAATGAAAGGGAAAATGATAAGCAAATTATAGAAGAACTAAAGCAGTTGATTAAAGACATGCAGTTCAGTCAAACGCAACTAGTAAAAAATATGGAGCTTAATCAAGAAAAATTTGTAATTGATTACGTCAAGGATATTAGGACTTTGCACACCCACCTGGAAAAACGAGATAAGGAGATGGAAATCATGAAAATTAAACACTCTGATGACGTAACCGACATGCAGAGTCAGCACACTAAGGAAATGGAAACCATGAAAGCTAATCATGACAAGGAAATTAATTCTATGCAAAGCAAGTTATTAGTCCTAGAGGAAAAGATGACGATCATGGAATTCAATCATTCAAATCAAGTGACTGCCATGGAAGCAAGTTATCAAGAAGAAATAAGTTCAACTCAAAACAAATTGTCAGCTATGGATGAAGAAATGACCATCATGAGATTCGATTATAATAATCAGTTAGCTACCATGCAAGCAAATTATAAGAAAGAGATAAACTATATGCAAAACTATTTCATGGGCATGAAAGCAAAGAATGATAAAATTATAAAGGACATGGAAGTTGGTCAAATATCTCTTTAGAATAGATTATTGGCCATAGAAGAAAAGCAGGTACCATGTGTCATAAACACAAATGGAATACATATCATCGAAAGCAAATTAAAAATAATGGAAGTTAATCATTCTAATCAGATGTCCATTATTCAGAATCAAATGAAGGCTATGCAAGCTAAGCATGTCACTCTACAAGAAAGATTCGTGAAAATTGAACTCAATCAAGCGAAGTTAATAGTAAGACATGCTAGAGAAATGGGTTCACTACATAAGAGGTTGGAAGAGGGGAAATCACAGGTCCCATCTTGTTGTGAATATCCCGAGAAAGAGGCTAACTCCATTAACGAAGATTTAACTAAGAATGATATGATCAAAGAAGAAATTAAAAGACGTCAAGTTATAACTCATGACACCTGTGCGACTAATCCATCATTCTTGACAGAGCAAATGCAAAATGAAGAAAGACATGTCACGCATATTTTACATACTTCATCTGAGAGTTTTGAAGCAGAATGTTCCACATCATCAGTGATACAACCTGCCACAAAGAAAAAGCACAAGGGAAAGATAATGAGAAAGCAATTTGATGCATTAGATGGTCGCGAACAGCTTGACTTTCGGACAGGAAAATGTCCTACCGTATGCATAATTGGACATGGCACATCCGAGAAATAGCCGACAGATTTGCCTGAAAGCAAAAAAATTCTCACTATGCACTATATTGAACACATCCGATGCCATGGGGCATCTTTGTATTGTATTTCTAACCTTATGCCTTGTTATTTCAGTATTTCATTTTGTAGTTATATTTGTGTTTTTCATGATATTAGAGTAGTTAATAAATGAAGAGCTTATATATTTCCTATGTTTAACATTATATGATGATTTTTGGATGGACGCTACTTATGTTGTGTGTTGCATGGATGTAGATTTTGGATTCTCACATTCCTCCAGGGCAGCAACGTGTCCCCAAGTAGAGCCAGATGTTGACCACTACGTGTCAACAACCCATAGCAGTACACCCCTTTTTTTCGCAAAAGGGATAGTGCCTAATCAATGTGTTCGTGTCGTCCAGCTATCATCATCAGCTTGATCATCATCTTATAATGTAAATCCATGCTAGATTTGCATAATGAAAATAATCTCAGCAGATCCGTGTCGTGTATGTAATTACCTAAGTAAACCTACTTTTCTGGTGGTGATTTGAATTGCGGGAGGTTTTTTGTCTCACCGATCCATTCTCGAATGGTCGGCAGAGTTTTCCTTCAGCCTTACCCCAAAGCCGGAATGGATTTTGTCACTGGGATCTTAGGGGACTCCTAGTGTTTTAGATCAAGTCTATGAAAAAGTGATTTGGGAATAATCTTAACTATTTGATTAGGTCATTTTATTACAAATTGCTTGGTCTGCTAGATTATATTTGTGTTGCAGAATTGGGTAGTCTGTGAAGGTCATGGGCTTTCCCCCCTTAAGATGTAAAAAATGTAAAAATCATGATGTAAATTGTCTTGAGGGTTGGAAAAATAATTTATCCCCTCACAGGTTAATTAATTAAATTTTCTTGCCAAAATTAATTAAAATCCTAAGCCAGAAATTTAATTAATTCTAGGCCCTATGTAAATTTAAATTCTCCAAAGGCAAAATTCGTTGGTCCTTAAAAAATAATTTTTAAGTGGTCCAGGGACTAAGGTAAATTAATTATTTTGCTAAATTTTAAGTCTTTGGTCCCTGGGGTTAAGTCAAAGCACTGTTGCGGGGGAGCGCCGCCCCCCCCCCTATCCCGCTCCCAATTCATGCTTTGAGCGAGAGTGACTGGGGAGCGGGTCGAGAGCACGCTCCTGGAAAAAAAAATTGCACCCTGCTTATTTCCGGATCGAATTGGGGAGCGTCACTCTAGGAGCGATTTTTATAGCCCGGGAGCGGTCAGGTCCCAGGCTATAAAAATCTCTCTCGGCAATGTGAGCGACGCCCAAAAAAATCGCGCGGAATAAAAAAAAGTGCAGCTGGAAAAAAATGGCGTTGGTTGGAAAAAAAAAAGGGAGGAAAGGGAGGAAAGGGAGCGAGGGAGTGAATATAATAAACCCTTCTCCAATGAATTTCATTATTTTAGAATTTGAGAGAGTGAGAGTGAGAGTGAGAGCAAGAGAGAGTAAGAGAGAATGAGGAGCAAGAGAGAGTGAGGGGCAAGAGAGAGAAAATGAGAGTGAGAGCAAGGATCAAGGAGCAAGGAGAGAGCAAGTGCCAAGGAGCAAGGAGCAAGGGCTTGAAGGGGAGATTGTAGGCCAAAGAGGTAGGCTCTATTCTAGCAATTTATTTTAATGTTCATTCCTAAACTATGTTGCAGGAAACGCTGGGGGGGGGGG
>APFE030177165.1:0-29626 GCA_000404065.3 Pinus taeda
CATGATGTGATTTCTCATTGGTCTGGTAATCTTCCTGAAGTTTTGTATCTACAATTGGACAACACTTGCCGTGAAAACAAAAATCAGGTTGTTTTTGGGTATCTGAACATGCCTGTCGAACTGAGAGTTTTTCAAAAGGTAAAGGTTGGTTTCCTTCTTGTTGGGCACACTCATGACCATATTGATCAGATGTTCAGTCGCTTTTCAGCCACATTGAGGAGGAAGGAAGTTGGGAGCTTGCCATCACTAATTGAATGTATTAAGAAATCATACATGCCAGAGCCTGCTTTTGAAGTGTTGGAAGAAACTTTTGACATGCGAAGGTTTATTCTAGGATCATATGGTGAGGGGAAATGCATTGAACAACTTAATGATATTAGCTTCAAACATCAATTCTCACTATAAAAAAAATTGATGGAAAACACTAAAGATGGGGCAAGAAGTTTTCAATACTACAGACATGGGCACCTCATCATTGTTTGCAAATTTTGAAGTTCATTCCAGATCACCCAATATTTGCATCAAAAATATTGTTATTACAATCAGTTGGTGAAGTTCAGAATGCACGTAGACAGAACAGGGCTATAAATTATTCTGATTGCCTGGAAGAAATTAAAAAATGTATTAGATATACATATGAGTACTTTAATTGCTGATTCAGTTTGGTGGGAGTCGTTTTTCAATAATCAAAGTGATATCATTTCGACAATAATAAATGAAGATATACCTTTGAAAAATCCATTTATTTGGCCACAAAATGTGTCGAATGAACATGAGGAAGTAAACATTGTTGAACAACAACAAACTCAAGGTATTATTAATTCTTCACAGGCAATGGAAAGAGAGATGTATATTGGTTCAAGAAGATCTCGTGCACAACGTGAAGCCATGGAAGACCTTTATAGGGTTTCAGTACATGATATTAAGGAGGGTTGCACGATTGCAGTGCTAGCAGATGGAGATCCCAAAGGCTATCCATTTTCGGTTGTTAAAGTTATAAAGGTCTTTACAGAAAATGAGGATGTTACAAGTGTTGAAGTACATTGGTATGCCACAAATGCACACCCATTCAATGGTGTGTATAAGCCAGAGATGGTAGTTGACAAAAAAAATTGTGGAAAAAGAAAAAGAAAGGGTACAAATATAAATTGTTGCCACACAGACATATTACAATTGGAGGATGTTGACATACTTGCTTATGACTTCAATTTAACAAAGAGAGGAACTCTTCGCTTCAAGACGATAGATATTCTGAAAAGGTTGTTACCAAAAGGAATAGTGTTGACATGGGAGTCTGCTCAAACCAGTCGTAGATGTAGAAGACTTTTGAAACCTGGAATGTTGGGCATGCATGTGGACTCAGATGGGGAAATAGTTGATGAAAGAGAAGAATATGGAACATTTTCGTCAGCATCCAGTCACTCATCTGAAGATGTGAATTGTGATGGTGTGCAAGAAAATATGAGTGGTTTTGAATAATTGTTTAAGGCAAATTATATAACTGATGTATGCATCATATCTTCAAATAAAATTAATGTTTTCCATATGTTGTTAAATGAGAAGTTATGAAGCATTTTTATGTTGTTGGATTATGTCTTAAGTATGGATAAATTTTATTGTTTAAATATCTACAATGCAATATCAAATTAGAGATATAATGTCTGTTTTATTCAGTATAAAAATAAAGACTTTTGATTTCATTGAGTGATATACTTTGTTCATAATGTCATGGTTTTTTAATTTTATAGTTGAAAAATTTCAATTTCTTTTGTATCTAGCATGGTGTGGTTGAAAACATGTTAAATTTATACTTAGGAAAGAAAAATGATATTCTACCAGAAACATTAATGTGTTTTTTCCTTAAAAATTAACTTTGTTTGAGACATAAAAAATTGGTTTTATTAACATTTTTTTAAAAGTTTGAAAATTGACCCTAAAAAAAACGTTATTCCAGTAGCATCACTTTCATTTTGAAGCTATATTTTGCACGAAAATTTCGTAGTCACCACCATTTTTAAAACACGTTCAAAATTGGCACCTAAAAAAAAAAACATCATTCCAGTATACACACTTTTCATTTTTAGCACTGTTTTTGATGTTTTTTTGGGGTTTTTGGGCCGGAGTTCCCGTTTTGAGTTTATAGTTCCCATTTCAAAGTTTACATTGTTTTTTGCGGAAGTCGATTTTATAGTCGGTTCAATTAAAAAATAATAATATTAGGTTAAAAGTGAGTATTTGAGAGTAGTTGTGCATATGCTATATGAAAACGTGAAAATCAAAATTTAAGCTTGAGCACACATTTCTGAAAGTTTTAGAAGCGATATCTAGGTCAAGTAAGATTGCTCATTTTCTCCTACACTTTGTGGTTTACATATCGACAATATTGAGGAGTGGTTAAATTTGCAAGGGGGTGACGGTATCCATTTTGGCAAGTATTTTATAACGCTTCTTGTGTATGTAGATGACCTTATTATGATCACTAAATCTACCCCTGTTTTGCAAGAGTGCTTACTATCCCTTAAGAATTTTGTAAAAGGATGGGGACACAAGTCAATATTAGCAAAACAAAAGTAATAATTTTCTCTAAAAACAGAAAACATAACCAACATAAGTTCTACTTTGGAGGCAACATTTTGGAAGAAGTTGTGGATTACAAATACCTCAAAATTGACTTCAACAAAAATCTAAGCTCAGATGGTTGTAGAAATAAAAGAATTTTGGGCGGTTGGAAAGCATTTTATGCTTTTCAAAATAGGTGTAAAGAGGAAAAGTTATGGGACTCAAAAACTATTCAAACTCTTTTTGGGCTTCTAGTGATTCTCGTGATTCTCTATGGTTGTGAAGTGTGGGTGAGATATACATCTCAGATGCAGTGGAAACAAATTGAGAAAATTCAGAATCGTTTGATTACAAACAAATTCAAAATTAAAAATGTAGTTCTTTACTCTATCTTGTTAACTGAAGCGAGGGCTACTCCTATTGAAGAAATTTCTATCGTGTGACTCATAAGGTATTTAAAAAAATTTGAGCAAATGGAAGAGTGCAGCTGGCCTAAGGTTGTCTTTAATGGCATATCGTGCAAAACAAATAAGACTTGGATGCAGCAAAATAACAAATGGTTTAGTAAATGGGGTATTTGCTTGAACATGTGTCTCATAAATAGTAAAGAGATAAAATATTTTGTTATGGATAAGTTCCACAAGGGTACTTGAGATAAGGAGATAGGGAGAAAGAAAAAATACAATATTGAAGTGTGTAATCGTACTCATAATCATCAACAAAGGGTGTACATAAAGGCCAATATTTCTTAGAGAGCCAAAATTCTTATTTCTCACTTAAGGACTAATTCTCATCAACGTTGTTGTCAAACAAGGTGTTGGAAAAGGCCAAAAGGAGTATGGGAGGAAAGAGTATATATATTTTTTTCTTCCAGAAAAATGGAAACAGAAAAGCCTTTCGTTTTAAAATGTGACACCTTCAATGAAAATAGGGAAAGTTATGCAGATATTCTCGCAGCTAGGTCTTGGGATAATCTATTTAGCAAGGGGTTTGTCAAGAAGCTGGGAGCGTTTATTGTGAGGTTTCACATGAAAATGGTCGAATACATAAACCTAATCAAGAATAAATATGTCCCATAAGCTATCTTTAGCATTGTGGACATTATAATAATTTTCTTTCTTTCTTTCTTATATTAATGTAAACAATACTAGTTAATCATATTTCTTAATTTTATGTGGTGGTATTCCACAATACAATATTTTATTAGTTGTTTTACTTTTGTGATAAAATCATTATGTATCTGTATTTAAGTTAAGGAGAAGGTACTAGCTATTATGTAGCCCTTGTTAATTATTGTTTTATATTAAATGAATAAAAAGAATATACATTACAAATTTTGATACCTATTTAATTTTCTTAGATATTATAATTTATTTGATTTATTTATTATTTTTACTATGTTCGATAAGTTGGTTTATTTTGGAATAGAAATTCCATAATTTTAATTTAATTTTTCATAATTGTCAATTCAATAGGTGGGAATTTAATCTCCATGGAATATTTTAGGATGTTGTTAGTAGTATATGTTGGAAATATTGTCATTGATGGAAAAGGAGTAGCACAAGGAACAACAAGCAAAGGATTAGCAAGGTAAGTAGGTGCAAGGCACAAAGGAGTCGCAAATACATTGATGGTTTGATACAACATTGATGTTGGCATGTTGATGGCTTGATGTTTATGTTCATGGCATGTTGATGGCCTGATTCTTGGATAATGTTGTAGAGATTGTTTAATGAATAATTTGCGGTGACACTAATTTGTTGTTAAGTGAATTGTTGTGATGCAAAGGCAAGACTCCATGGTAGGAAAGACAAGACTCCATGACAATAAAGGAAAGACTCCATGACAGCGAAGGCAAGATTCCATGACAGTGAAACAAGACAAGACTCAATAAGCTTGAGGCAATGGCATGAAGAAAAGATGAATTTGATCATATATATGGCTTTAGAGAGTGAATGTTGGATACATGTGCTCACAGTATTTTCATATGTTGTGTGCATATTGTTTACATTGGAGAATTCTTGCACGTGTTGTGGTGGAATAACATTGTTTTTTCCACTATGTTGGTATTGATGCACCTAATCATTATATATGGTTGAAATAATATGTGGTGGAGCAAATATTTATTTTATAATATTCAAAATATGAAGAATTTTGAAACGAATGAGTGGTAGGAAAAGAGTGAAGCCTATTCACTTCATATTCTTATGTGGAATACAAACAACCAGCAAATTATGTTTATAAAAGATGTTGTTTTTGGAAGCATAATGTGGTTGGAGAGTGGGAGAATGTGGAAGAGTTTATTGAGGTATTATGCATTAGTCACCTGGCACATTTGAAACTTATGTGAAGTAGAATTGAAGGGAAGAACATGTAGAAATTAAGGTGGATTAATGTATAATTTATGACTAGGTAAACTAAACATTATTATTTCTTGTTTGCATTAGGGGGTTGTAGTCCCCTTTCAAGTTGAGGCTTGATAAATATGCAATTGGAGTTGGTTGAAGTAGGAGCCTCCTATGGGTTGTAACCGACATAAAACGTATGGGAGTGAGCTTCCTTGCATGTTGCAACTTGCAAAAAACTGAGGCAGCAACCTCCTGTAGGTTGGAGCCAATAGAAAATCATATGTAATAAGGAATAGGAGCTTGAATTTGCATCACAACAATAATAAAATCATGGCGTTCTCTCTTTATGGGTGTCCACATATATTTGGTGCCAATATGTGTTTTTATTATGTAGTGATGTGATGTTTTGGTTTTCTTATTACTTGTTCTTCACATACTCAATCTACTGGTCATTATTTTTTAAGTTTATCATGTAATATTTCAGTTAATGATATCAATGAAATTAATTTTAATGTCCATGAATATAATAAACTGATCCCCCTGCACCTCTCCATTATTCAAGTTTTCTTCCATTAGTATCAGAGCGGGTTCCTTCTCTATAAGCCTAACAGCTTAAGGGCAGGTCCAGTTGAGTCATGGACTACCAAATTGTACCTATGCTGAGCACAGAATACCTTCATGAATGGAAAGATAAGGTTAAAACAAAACTAAAATATTATGAACTTGGTGTATTGAAACTTGTATGTGATGGTTACTGCAAAGACTCTCTCTTTTTGCAAGAACAACATTGGAATGCTAAGGCAAAATGTGTTATGTATAACAATATTCATAATAAGGATATTGATACAGTAATTGATTTAACTTCTCTAAAATAAATATGGGATGGTTTGGAGCTCATACATGAAGAGACTAGAAGCAATAATGTAAAGAAAGGAAAGAGAAAGAGGAAGGAGAAAAACCCTTGTCAAAAGGAAAGTTTTCAATTAAATGAAACCTTTACCTATGTGAATGTGTAACACCCTCTAGGGTAATTTTCATATAAACAACATATTAGGAATAGATTTACAATAAGCATATCAATCATCCAAATCCATATATAAATCAGTACATTTGCACATGAAAATCAAGTGAATGAATTTTTCATTAAAAATGAAATTAACCAATAGGTGATGGGACTACCATGTTTGAGAAACATAAATAGGTTGAATAGCTTAAAAAAAACCCATCACCAAGAATAGAAAAATCTCCTCTACTAGGGGGGCCAGTTGTAACAACTATACCAAACTCTCAAGCTCTTAGGTAGAATTGAGGTAGTGTGCTTACCAAGTTTGAGTTTCCTATTAGATATCACCAAGGACATGACCCAATGGAGAGAATCCATTTATTTGTACTTCCTACTTTCTAGGGTACAATTATAGAAGATTTAGATACATTTATTTTTTGAATTTGACAACTTCTGTAGGAGTTATAATTACACCACCAATGAACAAAAACTAAAATTATTTCTAGCTACACTAAAGGGAGTTGGACTTAGATGGTTTACGAGAATTGGTGGAGCATTCATTACCTCCTTGGATGGGATGAAAAGGACCTTTATATAGAATTATTAGGACTACTATCATTCTAGAGATCAGACAGATGAACTATTTAGGATCATCGAGACACTGGATGAAAACTTAGAAGAGTATGTTGAGCACCTTCAGTATAATTTGCAAAGATCTTAGCATAGAAATCTGGACAAGGAAATAGTTAAAACAGTTGTTATTAGAGGAATGCAGGATGATTTCCTTTATATGCTAAATCTCTTGGGGAAAGGAGATATATTCAAGGAATGTTATGATCAAATTTCCCAACTTTTTCAAAGTAGTTCCAGAGGATCAATGAGAAACAGGGCCATGACATTTGATACTTCTAATATGATTCTAAAGACAAACAATAATGGGGAAACACAAGAATAAATTAGAAACCTTGCGGACAATTCTAAAACTAACAATTTGAGCTTGATGTCCTCTTAGTTTGGCGTGTTTCATGCAAATCAGAAACACATAGAAGTAGAGAAAGTTCTAGCTATATTATACTCTAGGTGCATGGAGAAACATCCTCTAAAGGAATGCCCACTTAACAGATGCAACATATGTGAGAAGGATCATTACATACAATATTTTTCCTCAATACCTATATTAAACGCTATCTCAGAGGAGACATGAGAGGATATTGAAGAAAAATATTTTATTGACACTAAGAAGCCCTATCATTCTAGGTCATCAAGTATGTTGCAAGAACCCATCTCTTCCTTTAATTCCTGGTTTGGTATGTATAGTCCTCAATGAATTCCCTAGAAAATGAAATACTCAATGTTATAATGGTCCTCATCCCTCTTAATTATAATGTTATATCTCACCTTTTAAATAAAAAAATTGTTAATTTATTGAGTACAATTTTCGACCCTCTCATCTATCGCAGCTTGGAAAAAGGGTTAAATTTTTCCTTAGCTACAAGAAAAATCCCTATTGAATACATTATTGTAACATAGAATATGGGATTAAAAACCCGCCTAAAAACATTAAGAAGTTTATCATATAGGATTGTGTTGTTGTTCTAAGGAAATCTAGACCTCCCAAGAGTAACATCAGCAAACCTAAGTTCTTAACGCCTAAATCCTTAAATGATAAATCAAATAGTGTTTTTCTAAAACATGATAAAGTTGGGTTTGTTGTAATCTTATATAAATTTGAATATATGAGAAAATGGATAGATCACCTCTCTAATAGTAAAAGCGAAAAAATTCTCAATAAGAATCCTATTAAAAAAATATTGAAAGAGGTCTCTTGTGCTATTAGATCTAATAGTACCCTTAAACCCCTTAGAAAAAATATTGTTGAGAGAAGCCCACTCACACCAAGGATCTATGGGTTTCCCAAGATACATGAGTATGGGCCCCCACTAAGACCCATTTTCAATACAATAGGTGGGCCCACTTATCTTCTTGCTAAATGCTTAGCCCAGAAACTCAAGACCCTTGTTGGGCTCATAGAGTCCTACATTAAGGAATTTTCATCCATTCTGAATGAACTAAAACATATTAAGCTAGATCCTAGGGATACTTTCATGAGCTTTACAATTGTCTCTCTTTAAAATATATCAATCACATTATTAATCCTGACACTTCCAAATTGGTTGGTATCTACCTACCTCTACCTTTTTCCTCTTCCAAGATAAATTCTATAAGCAAAGTTGGGGATTTTCCATGGGTTATACACTCTCCCCTATAGTTTATAACTTGTTCATGGAAGATTTTGAAACCAAGGCTTTGGATTTTCCTCAATTTCACCCCAATATTTGGAAGAGGTTTGTCAATAATACCTATGTCATTTCGCCCCATGGTTGGGACAAGTTAGACTTGCTTTTCTAGCATATTAATTCTCAATCTGATTCCATTAAATTCACAAAGGAAGTTGAGGTATATGGTATCTTTCCTTTACTTGATGTTATTATATCTAGGATGGGAGATGTTTCCATGCTACACCAAGTTTTTTGTAAAAAGACTCACCGGAAGAAATATCTTCATGTCTATTCTTATCATTATTTGGTGCAAAGATTTTGAGTTGTTCACACACTAGCTACCCATGGTTTTATTATTTCTGATGAGAGTCACTTGGATAATGAGAAAATCCATCTCCTAATTTTTTTTTTTAAATAATGACTATAGAAAACACCATGTTCTCATATATTTTTAAAAACCTACTAAGGGACCTACAGTTAAAAATGAACCTGAGGACTAGGTTACCATTTTTCAACTTTCCTTCATCCATGAGACCACTAACAAGATTGCTCGTATTTTGAAGAAGCATAAGGACTTCACCACCTTCAAGATACTTAACACGATTTAGAGCTCCCTTAGATCTGTCAAGGACCTAGTGGACATTAAAAACATGAAAGTTGTTTACTTAATCCCTTGCTCCTGTGAGACGCTCTACATTAGGGAGACTAGCCACTCCATCAATCAAATAATTTAGGAGCACACAATTGACATTAAGCATAATCATTCATGCTCTTCATCACTAGCTAATAATGCTAAGAGACCCAAACACCATGTTTGTACTGAGGATTCACAGGTCATTTCTAAGACTGATCACTTCCACCATAGGGAGTTGAGGGAGACCATCAAAAGTGAGAGAAAGGTGAATAATATCAACAAGGATGATGGTTGAAAATTAAGTAGCAATTGGATTCCCTTCTTTCCTTCGTGATCAACTTTAGTTTTCCCATTTTTTATCATCTACTCAAGTCCTATAAGACATAATTCCAGGTTTTAAAATATTTAAATATTTAAAAAACAATTTTCTTTAGTATCTCATTAATATAAAAACATATAAATTTCTTATAATAGAAAATTTTCCTTGTATTAATAATTTTCATATATGTAGAAGTCATAATTCTTAACTATATGCATATTATATGGAAATATAAAATATATTAAGCACTATAATATATATTAAATAGTGGATATAAGATATATGACCATTAATATATTTGTTTTACATAATGATTTTGTAAAAGATAGACTTAAATAAAACATATTAAGATATATTTTTAAATTAAATATATTAAAATAAAATATACTTTAATAAAATTTAATAAAATATTATTAATATATAATACTAATAAACCGTATATGTTTTTTAAAATAAATAGCATATCGGATAAGAAAAAAATTCTATTATACTATATAAAAGTTTGGTTAGAGTGTTTATTACTATCTTAAATTGGTTAAGAACCATTAGTATTTCCTTTAATTCATTAATAAATTTAATAAATATATATCTTTATAATTAGTTATAGATTATAAAATGTCAAATTTTAAATATTATTTTATAAATATTATATTATTATTTATTTGGTTATTAAATAATTTATTAGTTTATCGTAACAAATATTAAGTTTTATAAAATATCAATGATTATTTTTTATGTTTATATTTTGAATATTATGTATTTCTATTATTAAAATTTCAAGTAGACCACATTTTTCATCTTCATTCTCATAATGGACCACATCAATTGGTTCCAATTTCTTGTCAACTAGGAACACAACTCTCACAATAAGAGCCTTTGTTTCTAGGACATATTTATTGTTCTTTGCCAACACATGTTTCTTTTTCAATTGTTGAAATAATGTCTACTCTAAATCCAACTACTACACAATAAACCTCAAGCTTGATCTGGAATACACAAGCACTAAAGCAGTTAAAGAAAAACAACAGGCAAACATATAAACACAACAAGTTTAATAAGGAGTTCACCCAATACTCCTGGGTTACGTCTCCTCGTCCAACCTTCAATGACGGCGCCTCTATTATGTTTTCAAAGCAGAGTTTTTACAACAATGAACTCAATTTGAGTCTCACTCAACAGATATAAATTAGTAAGACCGAACTTGGATCCCCCAAGTCTCTCGAGTACGCAGACTCTCCTTACTGAGACTCATACATGATAGGCATATACAAACTCTCTGACTCTCTCTAGCTCTGTGTAGCTTGATGTTTCCTTTGCTTCCACAGGTCAGCTTGACTTCTTCATTGTTCTCTGATCTTAGCTCTCTCAACTCACATTTTTTTTTTCTACTTCCCCTTCTCTCTCTGCCATTTCGTGTCTCTAAAGCCAATATGCTTTTTGACTATTTGTTTCCGCTTCTTGGCTTTCTAGTTCTCATGCCTCTGTCCGTTTCAATTCCTTTGTTCTGTGTCATCATCACTATGTAATGCCTCCCAGGGAGGTGGGAACCTATTTCATAACAAACAGTGTGTAATTTCTCTTGAAAATGTTTGAATAGTCGTTAGTTCCATTTTCTCCAAGATTTGCTCACGAAATACGAATCTTTACCAACTCATCATCCATGCCAAACTTCAAAACCTATATAATTCAGCCTATTTACCCCATTGAATCTGGTCATCCATCGGATCACATTTCCATCGTTGATCTGGAGCCTCCAGATCCTTACGATATCAATCCATATCGGGCAAGTAAGTAGCGTGACATTTACTCGTCCAATGTGAGTGGTTTTCTCTCTCTTCCGCTGAACATGTGGCGCCTAGTGTGTCACATCGGGCGGGACTCGGTTGAAATCGCGTATTGCTTGAAGCCCTTCCAATATCTTGCCGGTTTTCATGTGGGACCTGCCTCTGGTAGAATCGGTGTGATATCCATACGGTTTTATGACTTTTTGGTTCTAGGTCACTCGGGGCTTTTCTTTCCCCCATTTCTAAAAAAGACCTCCCATTTTGCCAATTCGTGATAGCACGTGTTAACATGCTCCAACGCTCTGCGCACTTGATCGACGGTCCTCGTTGCTTCATGCTACTCACAAGTTAAAACTATTCCAAAGATATTTCATATAAGCTTGACCTTTGTAAGTTTTTTAAACTTTGGCATGAATTTTTCAGAGTTATGGAAACTTAGAGAGTGTTTTAGGATCCAATTTGGATCACGGCCTTCCTACTTAAAAATCTTTTGGACTACCAAATGTTGTTTTTTAAGCATCCATCAAGTGAGGGTATAGATTCCTCGCTTTCCCAATCTCTATCCATTTCGCATTGCTTGGTTTTGAACCTTTGAGCCCAATCCTAAGGTACTCAACATCCCCTCTATGTGTAGTTCTCACCTTCTTGTCTAGAATTGTATCTTCCTGTAATTCATTAAGTTATTCAGGCAATAAATAATTAATATAAGGCAATTGACTCTACTCTTCGAGATCTTCAATCAATGAAGGTTCAAATAGTCTCAAGCTATCTACATTGACAACTGAGTAGATGTGCATGTAAGCTGGTAAATCAAGGCGAAAATCATTCTCACCAATTTTCTCAAGTATCTTGAAAGGTCCATAATTTATTGGCTTTAGCTTCTTACCTTCACCTTGCATTCTATCTTTGCTAATATATAGCCAGACTTGATGACCAACTTGGAAACTATGCTCCATCCGATGCTTATCACGCCTTGCCTTGTACTTGGCTTGGCTCTTTTCTAGTTGTTCCTATACTGCCTAGTGAATCTCTTGTATTTGTTCAATGAACTTGGCTGCCTTGTCCACATCACTATGTCCATCAACTGTTATGTCTTTACCAAAGGCAAAATCAAAGGGAGACCTTGGTGTGAAACCAAAACAAGTCTCAAAAGGAGATCTATGTGTAGAATAATGTTTAGCTCACTTGTAAGCATGTTGTACATAACAAAAATGTTCATCCCAAAGCTTGGGATGCTTGCTGCAATAGCCTCTGAAAAACTGAATCACTATCTTATTGACCACTTCTCTTTAGCCATCTCTTTGTGGATGAAACGTTGTGCTCTTCTTCAGTCTGGTGTCCATCAATTACCACAAACATGACCAAAATATCCCAACAAATTGGGTATCTCGATCAGACATAATGGAAGTGGGTAATCCAAAATGAACCCATACGTGCTAAAAGAACAACTTTGCAGTTTGTCCAGCTGTAATCTGTTTGTTACAAGGTATTAAAATACACATTTTGCTGAACCTATTCACAACAACATATAAATAGTCGTGCCCTTTTCTAGATTTATGCAGTCCCCCAAGAAAGTCCATGGAAACACTTTCCCAAGGATGAGAAGGAACTGGTAGTGGAGTGTACAAGCCTATTTTTCTATTTTTGGGCTTGCTTTTAGCACACATGGTACATCTTCTTACATATCTAGAAAATGTCTCATTCATTTTTGGCCAATAAAAAAATCTTTGCAGCTATGCAATTGTTTTACTTACACCAAAGTGACCTGATATTAGAGAAGTGTGTGCTTCTTGAATTATCTTTACTCCTTCAGTTTGTGGAATACATAATTGTTAGGTCCCTATACTACTAGTGTAACCCTTTATTGTCATTAGCACAACCTCCTTATTATATTTTTGTGCCCATGTAGTCCCCATATTATTATTATTGTGCCCCATAGAAGCCCACTATTGTTATTATTGTGCGCTTACATTATTATTATTATGTGGTCTTTGATTATATGATGACTCCTTAGACTCCTATATATAGTAAGTAGGCCTTGTAATTTGTATCATCCAAGAACTATTCATTTTTGTAATGTAAAGGAGGTTTCCCCCTCGAAGAGGCTGAATTCTAAGGCATTGATCTATGTTTTCTATCTTTTGTGAGCTAGTTTCATAACATTTGGTATCAGAACTTTGGATTCTAGGGTTTCACTGCTCCAAATAAGTCATCGTGGCATTTTCGCTATAACTTATTTTCTACCCCATTTCCAACGCTAAAAACCAAACCATTTGGGTTGAAATCGATCTGAACCTTGGCTCCAAATTTCAAAGCCTTTCATGCTATATTTACGGAGATATGATATGAGGAAGTTGGCCTTTTTGTAGACTCTCAAATTACATTCCAAACAGTTGACCTGGGGAAAATAGTCACAATGTTTTTTTTCAGCATCAGATTAAAATTTCATAAGTTACAGAAAGAGGATGGATTGTAGCTTCCTGTGTATAGTTTTCATATCCTAAGGTCAAAACAGTGACACGTGGCACTTCATACAAGTTCACTCTTCTAGAAAGATATATAATTAGGTCATCTTAGGAGATTGTGCATAACTCTTTCTTGGAGAATATAAATTCGATCAGACTGCTGGCATTGGAAAGGGGAAATAGAAGGCTACTGCAGCTCGCAATTTCAGAACATAAATATTCAAAAATATAGAGTTACAGTCGTTTCAAGATCGAGTTCCTAAAATCACGAAAAAGCGAGATGAGGAAGTTTGATGGCAAGGATCTGGTAAATTGGATACTACAGATGGGGAAATATTTTGTTCTACATGGTGTACCACTATTACAAAAGGTATGTATTGCATCTTCATATTTAGAAAAAGATCAATTTTTATGGTATAAAGGGATTTGTTCTCGTAAGAAACTTGTTACACGATCAATTTTCAGTGAGGAAATTATAGCACATTATGATAATAAAAAGTGCAACACCTTTTTTAAAGCAATACCAGTTTCATAACAATAAATTTCCAAAATTATACAAGAGTTGGCCCTTAACATGATAATCTAATTCTTCTACTTGTTTGCTGCATCCTTAAAATCTATATCTTTAGCATAATGTTCAATGTAGCTTTCATGCAATATTGAAATATGCTTAAGTATAGTAGATGAATTTATGATTGGTCTAGACAACATATCTACAACTTTATTGTGTATGCCCTTTTTATATCTAATGACAAGATGAAACTGTTGTAGAAAGCCCATCCACCTATATTGTCTTGATTGCTGCAACTTAGTTTTGGAGTGTAAATATTGAAGTGGTTGATGATCATTATGTATAACTATCTCTTTGCCCATTAAATAATGTTTCCACTTTTTCACACTTTGTACTAATGCATACAATTCCTTATCATATGTGGGATAATTAACTATTGTAGAATTAAATGTCTCAAAATGATAACATATGGGTTTACCGTGTTGCATCAACACTTCTCCCATGGCATAGTCACTGGCATCTGTTTCAATCTCAAATGGTCTTTGAAGATCAGGCAATGCTAGTACTGGTGGTGTACTAATCTTTTCTTTTAAGGTGTTGAAGGATTTCTACTATTTTCCTCCCCACTGAAACACCTTATTCAATCCGGTTAAAGCATGTAAGGGAGGTACAATCAAGGAAAAGTTAGCAATAAACTTTCTCCAATACTGTGTTGCTCCTAAGAAGCTTCTAACTTCTGCAGCAGATTTGGGTTTAAGCCAGTTTACAATGACTGCAACCTTAGAGGGATCTATCTTTAATTCACCACCCCCTACAATATGACCCAAATAATTCAAAGATGTTTTTCCAAATTCACATTTTGAGAACTTAACATAGAGATTTTTTTTTTCAAAACATCTAGAGTCTGCTTGACATGCTTCAAATGTTCTTCCCATGTTTTACTAAATATAAGAATGTCATCTAAATATACAATGACAAAATCACCAATAAAAGGTATGAGTACATCATTCATTACTCTCATGAATGTAGCAAGAGCATTAATTAAGCCAAAAGGCATAACTAACCACTCATACAATCCCTGCTTTCTTTTGAAAGTAGTTTTCCATGCATCTTGTTCTGCAACTCTAACCTAATGGTAGCCACTATGTAAATCCAACTTGAAAAAATAAACAACTTCTTTTAACAGATCTAATAGATCATCTATGCGAGGAAGGGGATAACTATTTTTGTCGTTGTCTTATTCAGTGCTCGGTAATCAATACACATTCTCCATGAGCCATCTTTCTTTCTCACCAAGACAATAGGAGACCCACATGATGATGTGCTAGGTCCTATGAACCCTTTCTCGAGCAGCTCTTGTACCTGCTTCTTGATTTTTTCATTCTCTAAAGTAGACAACCTGTACATTCCGATGTTAGGCAATGGAGCATCTTGTTGCAAATTAATATCATGTACTATTTCCTTTTGGGTGGCAGACTTTTAGGTTCTTGAAATAGTAGATCATATTCTGAAACAACTTTTTCTAAATCAGCTTGTGGTTTAGCATTACAACCCTCAAATATACTAGTTTTATCAAGTTTCTTTTCCTTTACAGCCATCAGTAAAAATTGTTTGCATGAATTTACAATTCTTTTCGTCTGCCCTGAATTTATGAGAGTATAATTATTCTTGAGTTTATGAGCTCTTACAATATATTTGACTCCATCTTTAATGAGCTGAGTTTGTTTTCAGCTCTATAGAAAATAGCTTTCCTATCATATAAGTAACTACTTCCTAAAAAAAATCCACATACATCCAAAGGAACTATATCTAACTCAACCTCATCTACAAATGTTGACCCAAAAGAAAACTTAAGTTTACATTGTCTAGTCACTTGTAGCTTTGCTTTATCACATAACCAACCTAATGGATATGGCTTCTTGTGAGGTGTGGTTAGTAATCCCAGCTTCTTTACAATCACTTCAGAAATTAAATTTACTTGTGAGCCACTATCAAACAAAGTATCAATCTTTTGATGCTTGGAAATAACTCAAAAATGAAAAAGCTCATGCCTTTCCCTCTCATTTTCTTCATTATTAGTAGATTTTGTAGAATTACTAGTAGATGCTTCAGAATTTTTGCCTTTTATACCTGTGGCTGCGATTGTTGTTACATATTCTGAGTCTGACCCCAAATACTTTTGAATAGCTGTAACAGTCTTCTTCTTTTTTCCATCGAACTTCTTGGGTCTCAGCTCTGGATGCAGGATCCAACAGTGTTGATCGTCATGTCCATCCTTCTTGCAGTGAGTACATGAAGGCTTTGTCTTTTGTATAGCATTTGTCTCCCTCCCTTTCCATTGTTGTTTTCTCCTTACCTTGATTTTGCTTGCAGTGGGTTTTGATGATCCCTCAACTTCTGAGTTCAGATTCTTGCCTCTAGTCTCTAGATGTGTAGCCTGAACAGATACCTCGTCTATGCTAGTGGGATTAAACATGAGAATGGTATGTCTTAGATAACTATGTAGACCACCTATACACTTCAGCAGAGTTTTAGGTGAGTCTAAAGAAATTCCTATAATCAAAGCTCTATTCCTAAATTATTAAGTGTAGCCTTGTACACTTTGCCCTTTTAATTGGTGAAGAGTTTGCCAACTCATCATGGCTTGCTGCATATAGGCTAGTGGATAGAATTGCTTTTTAAATGTAGAAACAAATTCACTCCAGGAAAAAAGAACTTTTCCATGCTTATTCATGTCAACTTGTGTCCTGCCTTCCCACCATACCAAGGTGGTGCCTCCAAAGCATAGGTTGGCCAGCTGAATCTTATTTTTGTCTCAGTCAATGCTCTGCACCATAAAATACACATTAATCTGTCTAATCCAATTATCCAGCTTCTCTGCATTCAACTCTCCATCATATATCGACAAATCAAACTTAACGTATAATTTAATCAAAGATGTTTTCTTTTTATTTTCAGGGCTATTAGGAGGTGTGGGTGACTTTCCTTCTTTCCCTTTTACTTTAGAATGGTAACGGAGGAGACATTTTTCTACACATTTATTTTGTTTGGAGTTTGTTGAATTTTCTTCTCTACCTTTCTTAAATTCTCTATACATTTTCTCCACCATGGATCTCATGGTCATGAAACTCTCCATGAATTGGGAGTCTGATTCCAAGGGACTTTCTTCTGAAATTTTCACCTTAGGGTAGACTCTTCCAATTTCCGGATTAGCTTCAACCAATTCTTCTTCTCCTAATTTAAGCTTTGATCTAGTTAACATTCAACAGCAAAATCCAGCACAAGCTTGTCTAACCATAATAACCTAGAGCTCTGATACCACTTGATCTAGAATTGATCCAAGACAATTAATTAAGGTATTATAGACTCATGTGCATGGATGTGTCTATGTTATTTTATGCAACGGATAGATAATATTGTGAAATACATAGACGCTGAAGCAGTTAAAGAAGGCACAACAGGAAAACATATAAATGCAACAAGTTTAATAAGTATTTCACCCAATACTCCTGGGTTACATCTCCTGGTCTAGTCTTTAGTGGTGGCATCTCTATTATGTTTTAAAAGCAGAGTTTTTACAACAATGAGCTCATACATGACAGGCATATACATAGGAGTTCACTTGAACCTCTCAAGCCTTCTCTAGAGTACACAGACTCTCTGACTCCCTCTGGCTCTATCTGGCTCGATGCTGACTTTGCTTCCGCGGGTCAGCTTGACTTCTTCTCTGTTCTCTACTCTTAGATTTCTCATCTCACTTGTTGTTTTTCTGCTTCCCCTTCCCTCTTTGTCAGTTCGTGTCTTTAAATCCAATTTTCTTTCTGACTATTCATTTCCACTTCCTGACTTTCTGGTTCTCCTCCCTCTGTCAATTTGAATTCCTCTGTTTTGTGTCATCATCACTGTGTAACACCTCACAGGGAGGTGGGCACATGTTTCATAATGAACTAAGTGACAATTCTCTTGGAAATGTTTGAATGGTTGTTAGTACCATTTGCTCCAAGATTTTCCCGTGAAACACAAATCTTTGCCAACTCATCATCCATGTCGGACTTCAAACCTTATACAATTCGGCCTATTTACCCTATTGAATCCAGTCATCCATCGGATCGCATTTCCACTGTCTCCATCATATCAGGCAGGTAAGTAGCAGGATGTTTACCCATCTGATGTGAGTAGTTTTCTCTCTTTTCCATCGGATGCATGGCACCCAATGTGTGGCATTGGGCGGGACTCGGTTGAAACCGTTTACCGCTCGAAGCCTTTCTGACATCCTACTGGTTTTCGTGTGGGACCCATCTTTGGCGGAATCGGTGCGATATCCGTACGGTTTTATGACTTTTCAGTTTCGGGTCGGTCATGGCTTTTCCTTCATTGAGGGGTTTGCTCGACGATATCCGATTAGTGACTTGTCACTAATCGCATATCAAAAACCTCCCCTGTTTCTCAAAAAGACCTCCCATTTCGCCAATTCATGACAGTGCGCATTACCATGGGCCAACGATCTGCGCACTTGACCAAGGGTCCTCGTTGCTCCTTGCTGCTCACAAATTACAATTGTTCTGAAGATATTTCTTGTAAGCTCGACCTTTGTAAGTCTTTGAAACTTTGGCATGAATTTTTCAGAGTTATGAAAACTTAGAGAGTGTTTTAGGATCCAATTCAGATCAAAACTACAATGGGTATTCATATAGTGATGCTTCCTACTAACCAGCCTATGTTAGTAGTTAAATAGAATTACTAAGAAGTGCATTTAAATGATGGAAAAACCAAAAAACATCGGCACACAAGACTTTGTTTCATATGCCCCTGGGACCTCCCATGATGCGATAGGTAAAGGTTAGGCTCTGACACGAACGCAAAGTTATAGAAAAAACACAATATAGTTCACATTGGTCAAATGAATTTACAAAATGCACATAATATAGTTCACATTGGTCAAATGATGGTACATATAAGAAAGCGTATTTCATCATAATTCGCCAAAATCAGACAATACAATTTAAATATTTTTGGTTATTTAAAATACATGTTTGAATGGATAAATGGATTTATAACTCTTGAAAACCCTGGAGCACTCGAATTATGCAGATTAAACAATTTAAACTCAAGTTTTCAAAATTCTTTGTCAAATTTTTATTAAACCTAATCAGAAAAATTGTCATGAAAAATGTCATCTTGTCTATAAGTTAGACTACACCCATATATATATGGAAAGTGACTTATAAATATACAATAACTAAGTTTCACACATAATCAATTAATTGAGAGAGTATCTCAACCACACAACAATATAAGACTATTAGTTGGAGGGAATCTCATAACCAATTAAGTAGGCCTAAAAAAATTCCTAGAATTAACACACATAGATGCAAGTGGGAATTGCTTGCTTTAACATGAAAAACTATCATATGAAGTGAGTTATGATAGTCTATTTACATACTAACACAACCACATTAAAAATATTAATGTCTCTATATTCAAGCTTTTGTGATCCATAATTAATTAAGCACAGTCTTTCGGTAGAAATCACATAAGAGAAATTTTTGATCGATGCATTTCGAATCAACAAGTGTGGTTCATCATTAGGACCAGATGACCATGGAAAAGGCTTAAATAGAGATCCTTTGTCATGGTCTGCCTCTTCATCTAGTCCTAATGATGAACCACACTTGTTGGTTCAAAACGCGTCGGCCAAAAATTTCTCTTATGTGATTTCTACGAAAAGAATTTGCTTAAAAATTAATTTCATTGATATAGCCCAAGACTTCATGAACATATAACTAAAAAACCTATTGCAACAAAAATATTATTATTAACTATTGCAACAAAAATATTATTATTAGCTTTAAAAATATTAATGTGGTTGATATAGCCCAAGGCTTCATAAATATATAACAAAGAAAACTATTGTAACAAAAATATTATTATTAAATATTGCAACAAAAATATTATTATTAACTTTGATTTTAATTAACCGTTAAGAATCCGAGGCAATGATAAAAAGAGGAGAGTTGAAGAGCTTCTATCCTTTACAACCAAAATATAAGACAATTTTTCTAAATTTAAGTACGCTTTGAAAATCGTTAGGAAATTGGTGGGGGAAGCCACCTTGTAGGAATATAATTTTTTTAATTTATTAAAATTCAATGCAACCTAACAACCATAGATGAGCATGCATATACAGAGCCTATTCCCTTGAAAATCAATCTAAGAAAATCAATCTAAGATGTCAATTAAAAAATATAAAAAGTCAAAAGATTTCCATCCACCTTAATATGAAATAACATGCCTTTGGCTAATTAAAAATCTCTATAATAAAGTACTCTAAATCCTGCAGCATGAGAAGTACAACGTATTTCAAATGCATAAAACTTTTCAAGAAGAAAATTTCAATGTGAGATTGTGTCCAAATATGATGTGATACTCATGATCAGTCTACAACCCACTAGAGATTGGGCAGCGTTAGAGCCATCTGCAGATTCATAAGAAGTTCTTTATTCAGATGACAATGCAGCTATCAATGTTACTCAAAGCATAATACAATAAGCAAACGCAGAGTTCATTGCGGGTTAGTTGAAGATGCAGAGCATTGAATTCGTCGACAATTCGAAAGATATCTGTAAAATATAACGTTGTGGGAATCTACTCTAAGCAAGCTCAATTACTGAAGCACAAGGGATTATTGTTATTGAAACACGATAATGGGTGTAGGTGTATCTGATGAGAAAAATGAGCAGACTGTAATGGTTATGCTTCCCATTAGGTTTGATGAGAAAATGACTGCGATGCTTCGCATTAGATTGGAAGGTGCATGATAAGTAGTTGACTTTGATTTTTATGTTAGAATAATGGAGTGTTTGGAATTGTGATTTGTTTGGTCGATGAGTTATACTCTTAGTTTATTGACTTTTTAGTTAGGGTTATGAGTTGGTTTTTTTATTATATGTGTTATATTTTATTTTTTTTATATTAAAATTTTATGATTTAGAATGTTTAATATTGGTCATTTTTTATATATGTGATATGAGATGTTTGATTAATTATTTGGATAATAGAGTGTTATCTCACGTTTAAGATTTGTGAATTTTTATATATGTAATGTTTGATTAACTATGTGGGTAATAGAGTGTGATCACATATAATGTGAGAATGTGTAGTTTATTTTATTTTTGCATTTTTCATTTTTATATGGTTTTTTGGGTGCAATTTGATTTTGGCGTTAAAGTAGTTGGGACCATGTGGTTGGATCAACGATACCTATGATATTGGCTCGGATCCACTAGTGGATCTTGCATACATTGGATGGGATGGCTAGCTTGAGAGTGATTTGATGATTAGTCACAAACCATAGCTTCATAGCAAATTAGGACTTTAAATTTTAATAACTTGTACATCACTATTTCCTCTCAATTTATTCAAAATTTCATTGTCTAGAAGCTCTTAGAAAAAAGTTATAGCAAAAACTTCACGATGTCTTGAATGAGCTAGCTAAACAACTAAAGACTAAGATCACAAGCTTTAATACAAATGTAATAATCTAAGCAACTTGAAAGTGACAAAAGATCAATCATTATAATTTTATGCTCCACATATAGGTTTTGAACAAAGGGAATCAAACTAACATTATATTTTTTAATGCAACTCATGGCAAGAAATAATGAACTTTGCATCCAAGTGGTTATGGAAGAACTTTGGGTTGGCTTTAATATGCTAGCATGGGTGTCACTTCATTTTTATCTTGGATCTAAAGTAATTAGTTATATTAATCAAATGTTCCTTAATCACACTATAAATGTGCTTGAATTGTTGAAGAAATTTGGTATGGAAGATTGTAAACATTATTTTATGGCCATGGAACTGAATTTGAAACTTTCAATATTTGAAAATATGGAATTGGTTGATAGTACTAGGTATAATAAATTGATTAGAAGCCTCTAAGGGAAAAATGGAATTAGCAAAAAAAAAAAATATTAAATTCATTTATGTTGGTCTTCCTTACCGGAAAAACAAAAACAATTCACTTTCATATGATATTTTGTAAAATAAATGGATGAGAGAATATTTATGGCTATTGTTCAAAGATAATATCTTCTATTGCAAAATATAAACAAAAGTTACTAACTCTTTAGTATAAGTGTTGAAGATATCAACTTAAGAAGCAACCTATAAAATTAGACTCGGACTTTTCAAGATCTTAGTGTAATTCAACAATCTAGTCCCCTCATCTAAAATTAATGAGCAAAAGCCAATTAACAATAAAGATCACCACTAATTTGCATCTACAGCAAATATCACTTTATCAAATCTCTCAATTATCAGAAACATCATCAAACCCAAATTTTGTTTATCTAAATCAAATTAATTACAACACTGGAATTAATTTTCTTATAATTAACTTTCATAAAAATTAAATTAATTTTTTAATTAACTGTTACAACATTGAAATTAATTTTCATGAAAATGAAATTAAATTTTAAATTAACTATTAAAAAAAATAGTTTATTTTTCAAAACAAAATTTAATATTTTTAATGGTTTATTTTTCGAAACAAAATTTAACACAGTCTATTAAAAGCATTGCAGAAATACATGGAGCATCAAGTAATTTTTCTGCTTTACTATAGATCTCATTTTACAAAAATAACTTGTAATTCCATTCATAAATGTCAAAGAAAAAACGATTATTTTTCACCATTTATGAGAATTATTTGTGGAGGGTTTAAGCATAGGCCAATATAATAGTTAAACATAACAGTTTCTCGTTTTCGTCAAGATACACATAATTTGATGGGTTCAGTCATCATCCTCAGAGCTATCGCTGACGTCAAACGGTAATTTCAGGGACTACGGGTTAAAATCTCGCCCGTGTTTTCCTTGTATGTAAGTGCCGTTATTGGAGATCTCATTACCCACTTTCTCAACTCAGAACCATTGAAGCATTAGGTGTAATCCTTGCCAGCTATTCTCCGGTAACTAAGAGAACATTTGTTCAAGTTTATCATCCTATGATTAACGTCACCATCGTCATGCTCATACAATATCATCATTGTAATCATCATCATGGTCATACTACCCACTATCATCATAGTAATCGTCATACTGCCCAATGTCATCATAGTCATACTGAACAGTATCATCATAGTCATACTGCCCAATATCATCATCGGGCTGAACAGTATCATCATCACCACACTACCCAATATCATCATCATGATCATAGTCATAGTCATCGGCCATCCATTCATCATCGCCATTGTCATTTGGAACGCAAACAAAAACGGAAAATACCACAGGTGTCAGATCTCTGATTCCACAGGCCTGTCATACAGAAGGTCGTACCAGTGTTAGTTGGAGATCTTAATGCCAACAGTATGGGTGAACGATTACGGAAATACAGAGGTGTGAAGCGTAGTAATAGAAAATGGGCGGCACAAGCTAGTTATCGAAAAAAAGATGCTGAGAAATCGAAAAAGTCGGTTCATCTTGGAACTTTTCCGACAGCAGAGATCGCTGCAGTTGCGTACGACGCAGCTGTCTTGGTCCTAAGGAACGAGTCACGTGCCAATCGTCTGAACTTTCCAGAGTATTCTCCTCACATAAAAAGCATAGTAGAAGGCTGAAGGAGAAAAGCCTTCTACTATGCTTTTGATGTGAGGAGAATACTCTGGAAAGTTCAGACGACTGGCACGTGACTCGCCCCTTAGGACCAAGACTGCTGCGTCGTAGGCAATTGCAGCCATCTCTGCTGTCGGAAAAGTTCCAAGATGGACCGACTTTTTCGATTTCTCAGAATCGTTTTTTCGATAACTAGCTTGTGCCGCCCATTTTCTATTACTACGCTTCACACCTCTATATTTCCGTAATCGTTCACCCATACTGTTGGCATTAGGATCTCCAACAACACTGGTACGACCTTATGTATGACAGGCCTGTGGAATCAGAGATCTGACACCACATTTAATGAAAATACCACGTACCATCCACTCATCATCGCCATTGTCAATTGAAAGGCAAACAGAAATGACAATATGCTGTCCACCTGTAATGAAAATACCACCTGGAATTCTATCATTGGGGATAAGGTAGTACTTAAAATTGTGGTCTAGAAACATCTGGTACTCGTCAAATGTGACCTTAAGAAACCCCTGTGGATCACAAACATGAACCTCTCTGTCATGGGTGGATCAAGTGTTTCCAGATAGTAAGGCGTCCCCACTACATTAAGTTTTGTGGATTTTATAAGTCGGGAGTCTAGGAAGATGCATCGAACACATGTATTCCCAAGCCAACTTGTCGCATAAGTATTCTATCACTACCACATAGAGCAATGAATCTAATATGAAGACGACTACGGGGCTTCATCTCAGTTTGCCAGCGAATTCTTTCATGGTGTTTGGAATAGATTTTCAGAGTAATTTCATCTTTCCAACCAGTTTTGCCATAGTTACACATCGACATATCCCTATGTCCTGGAAACAAAAGACACGAAGATCAGTTGTTTCAATTGTCTACTCCGCTTTCCAATCAAACCTGACGGTATTTACCTATAAACCACAACAGCGGAAAGTTGTAGGAAGCAAGTAAAAATGTGTCGAATAACAAGGGAACAAACAGTTGGTAACCTTACAATTATTTGGTCCCCAACTAGTGAAGAAGATTTGAGATTGGAATTTACTGCAAGAAAGGGATGTTCTATGTTCAAGGAAAAGCATCAGGAATGTTACAGTCTAAATTTTCTTGTTTTTTAGGTGGCATTCCAGTATCAATGGTACATCAACTACATAATAATAATTTGACTAATATTGTTGATATTCCTTTTGAGTGTTTTATGAACTACATCAAGGCAGTAGATGACCAAGTTACCAGGGCTTTGATTTCTGATCGCATTGTTTATGATATGGATTATGATGATGAAGAATGATTTCACCAATTCAATAATAATATTGCAGATTTGATGGCAAAGAAACTAATAAAAGTACCAAGATGTTCTTGAGGGAGTTCTATTTATTTATCTAGTGTATGCAGAACTCTTTCAACTCTTTCAAGAACATCTTGGGTAATTTTATTAATTTCTTTGCCATCACAATCTGCAATATTATTATAGAATCTTCATCATCACAATCCATATTGTAAACATAGCTATAAGAAATCAAAGCCCTGGTAACTTGGTCGTCTATTGTCTTCATGTAATTCAACAGTACTAGTCAAATTATTATCATCTACTTTACTTACCATTGGTATTGGAATGCTGACTAAAGAAGCCAGAAAATATAGATTGTAACATTCCCAGTGCTTTTTCTTGAACAGAGACCATCCCTTTCTTCCAGTAAATTCTAATCTCCAATCTTGTTCAATAATTGGCCACCAAATATTTGTAAAGTTGTCAATTGTTTGTCCCCTTGCTATTCTGCGCATTTTTACTTGCTTCCTGCCAGCTTTTAGTTGTTGTGGTTTATAGGTAAATACCTTCAGTCCATTGATCTTCACAGCAAGAACACTTCAACGAACCCTTAAAAAAATGGATATCTCGGTAGCTTTATCCATACCCTTAAAAAATAGATATCTCGGTAGCTTTATCCATAGTGGCAGTTGCATAGGCCCCTGTAAACTGCAACCGTCTGGTCAAATTTCCAGCCGGGTTGGAAGGAATATCCTTCCAGACTATGTCCATCGGCTCATCCAATACTAAAGATCATTAAAGATTATGCATCACCAAGCCATGTAGAAATGAAGAGAAAGCATATCCAAGAAGTTCCTAGGGTATTGCCAATTCTTTTGAAGATTTCCTCAGTCCAGAAATGCAGGGGCAAACCAGGTAGCGTAACCCAGATTGGCCCTGCCCCGAACTATTCTTTGTGAGGGCTGAAGAGCGGGCTCCATCTCCTTAGCATGACCGGAGCTTGTTCGATGTGCCATGACTAGAGTTACCTCCATGAAGCAATGTACATATCGGAAATAATTGAGAATATAATTCTACTAGGTCAGACATCTTTCGCTAGTTTTCTCCAAAACATCGACCAGTTCTTGCGGGTGGATTTCTAATGAAAAAGAGAGTCTTGTAGGTGGATTTATCAAACAGAGAAAGCTTTCGATGCACAGAACGAACTGACCTCTATATAAATATATACCCTAGATGTGTTTAATACCCATAAAAACCCAGATGTGTTTAATACCCATAAAGATGGTATTATTCGTTGTTGACCAGATTACGAATATATACCCGAGATGTGTTTAATACCCATAAAAATGGTATTATTCGTTGTTGCGCAGATTACGAATATATACCCGAGCTGTGTTTAATACCCATCAAAATTCCATGAAACTATTTCGGTGTCTTCTGCAAAAAGCTCGATATATTTTCCTCCTCTAATTGATTCAATCGGAATGCTTTGAAACTTTCGGTATGGATTTTCATCTTCATCTCTAGGAACTATTATGAAAGAATTATTATTGCTGTTAAAACGTATGTATTCAACGTCCATTAGATTTTCGCATGTAGGCCGAATAGAATAATATCTTACCCGTCAACTTTCGAATTTTCAGGCGGCTGAAATAATTCATGGATAACCAGCCAGGCATACACCTTCGTATTGTTTAACTCGTAGCGATTGTTCGACTTACACGAGGCACAGGGTTTTGACAACCTTTTATCATCCACGGAATGATCTCCTCTGGAATGTGAAGCATCTGGAATGCCGAAGGTCCCTTGGGCTTGGGCAGCATCTGGCGATTGGTTGTTCATCTGGTTGTTGAAAGAAGGTGAAGGGGCATTTGTTCAAAAGCAGATTGTGTGAGAAATAGTAAGATCACAACGTCTTTTATTATAGCTGCGTGTCGGGTTTACGGCTTTGTTTTCCATCTTTTAATCTGTAAATAAATAACTGGCAAACATAACATAGGGTTTTCAAAGTTGAAAATTAAGTGTGTATATTGTTGTAATATATTTTTATGATTGAAAAATATAAATTTGACCAAGATTACAATTTTTTTTAATGATAGAAAAATATTAAAAATGAAAATATATATCATATTGATTTAGTTCAGTCATTAATTTTATTATAATGGTATAATGGTTGCCATTTTATATTCAAGATATGTAATTGGATACATCTAATTATCTAAGAAATTTATTTGGAAAAGTAAGTATTTCAAAATGTAAAGTAAATGAAAGTACTAATTAAATTCGTGAATATTAATTTAAATAAAGTTATTTGTTTTTTTAATTAGTTGAGATTCATTTTAAGGCGGAAACTACTAAAATCATTTAATTTCTTTTTACTATAAAAGTGTTTTGCATTTTAAGATATTTGATCCCTCTAGGTGCTTGGTAGATCCAAGATAGATCTAAATCAGTTTAATTTTCACACTTAAATAGACTAAAACAAAATTAAAATACTTATTTTTGAGCCAAGAGACCATATATCTCCACTATTGGTTAGATTTCAAGTATGTTGAAATATTATTTTCAACTGCAGGCTCAGTCCTTTGCCATACCCTCCAATGATGTATCCCCCATTAAATAGCTGCAGCTCCAGCCCTTGCCTTAATTCACCATTACACAGTGATTTATTACGAAATGGTGGTCATTCACAGAATGGTGGTAATTTATTACAGTTGGTAAAAATAGTAGACACAGGTTCTGCGGACATGGAGAATGTACCGCAACATCTAGAAATTTCAGGAATTAAACTTATTTGTCAGCCCCTCCATACCTTGTTTTAATCTCTGGTCTTGTCATAAAAATTTCAAATAGTTTTTTTTGTTCACTCAATCTTTTTTTTGGTTGCCATATATGAAATGTAATGTTTTTTTTCTTTCTGAGTAGTGTGAGATGACGAGAGACAAAGTGCTCTTTGTAATGAACAAGAGTACAGAGATAGTTTTTTTTTTGTAATACGCAGCAACGCATATGTATGAATGAAAAATTTACACACACCAGTGTAAGATATTTGAGCTGAAATAGAGTGTTTTGTAGATGCACAGCAGTGCGGACAAAACAGTGCAAACTGCAGACGCAACAGTGCAAAGACAGTGTGTTGATTTTAAGAGGAGACAGAGTATTTTGCTTTCTATAATGTACAACAGTGTAGACACAGTAATGTAATTTTTTTTGAGAGAGTGAAGTTTTTGAACTGCCTCTGAAGCAACCTTGTTGTAATTCCTCTGTTAGAGGAAGTATTTTTAATGAATACAAGTCCCTTTTGTTGGGCGTTGTTGAAACTCTGTTATCAGAAAATATTATTTTTGTTTTGTTGCGTCAAAAACAGAGTGCTGCTGAAACAACAGTTTTGCGTTGCTAAAACACCGTATTCCGCAAACGATTTTTTTTTTTAATTTCCCGTGTTAAAAACAGAGTATTATTCTCTGTTTGTCTATTCTGGAATTATCAGAAATTCCCAACATGGTATGAGAGCTTGTCCAGGCTTTTTGAAGGTGTCAAAGAAGTGAAGGAAGGATTTCTTGCTGCAGCAGCTTCTCGAGCAGAGTGAAGATATTCAAGAAAGGATGTAGGTATTTCCCAGATTAGTTTTATGTGTTGATGTTGAAGACAGACAGTGATTTTTAAATACACACTCTGTATTTTAAAGCATAGTTTAGAGTGCAAGAATGGCTAGCTCCAGCACCAGCACAAGCACTAGCATGAGTATGTCTAATACTCAGCTCCCACAATTTAATGGGAAAAACTATGACTATTGGGCAATAACCATGAGAGCCATGTTTGCCTCACAAGATCTATGGGAATTTGTTGAATATGGGTTTGAAGAACTAGCAGATGAAAATGAGTTTAACAGATTAACTCAGGCAGAGAAAGATCTGTTGAAGAGCAATAGGAAGAAGGATTCAAAAGCCCTCATATTTTTGTATCAAGCAGTGCATGAGAGTGTGTTTCCAAGGATAGCAGCAGCCAAGACATCCAAAGAAGCATGGAAAACTCTCAAGACATCCTATCATGGCATGAAGAAATTAAAGACAACAAAACTACAGTTGCTGAGGAGAGATTTTAAGAATCTTTGCATGAAGGAGTCAGACAATATTGACTCATTCTTCAGACATGTAATTGGTCTGGTCACACAGATAAGGACTCATGGAGAAATTCTTGAAGAAAGGAGGATTGTGGAGAAACTATTGAGGATCCTACCCTCAAAGTTTGATGTGATTGTCACCACCATAAAAGAAACAAAGGATCTCTCAAACTTCTCAGTTGATGACCTACATGCATCACTGATAACACATGAGCAGAGGTTGAGTAGAAATGAAAAATCATCTCTAGAGCAAGCCTTTAAGAACCAGATGTCTTTTGGAAGTGGTAGAGGTCAAGGCAAAGGAAACAAGAGAGGAAGAGGCAGAAGCCAAAACAGAAGTGGAAGAAACAGTCCAACAAATGCTTAAGGAAGAGGCAGGAATCCAAATCAGAAGCAAGGCCAAGGCAACAGTCAACAAAGTGGACAACATCATGCTCAAGGACAAAGGTATGAAAAACCCAATGTCCAATGTTATTATTGTAAAAAATATAGGCATTATGCCAATGAATGTAAGAAGAAGCAGCATGATATGAATAATATATCTATTGCAAATATCACTAGAAAAAATATCAGCCAAGATAATGTGCATTTAGCTTGTAACATGGTTGAAACAAACAGTGATGATATATAGTTTCTAGACTCTGGTTGCAGCAACCATATGATAGGAAACATAGCCTTGTTTTCGAAATTAGGTCAAAA
>APFE030177166.1:0-13628 GCA_000404065.3 Pinus taeda
AGCTCGAGAAAGAAGGCAGCCAGAAAGGTATAGTCCATCTGCTTTCTGTTCAAACTTTTCTTTGTCTATTACTGATGATGATCCCAAAACTGTGAAGGAAGCAGTGATTCAGAGGATGGAAAACTCTGGAAAGAGGCCATGGTTGATGAAATGGTATCTTTGCACAAAAATGAGGCTTGGGATCTGGTGGAGTTGCTCGTTGGAAGGAAACCCATTGGCAGCAAATGGGTGTTCAAGAAGAATACAAATGTAGAAGGGAAGGTGGAGAAATACAAAGCTCGGTTGGTAGCAAAAGGTTATTCCCAGGTGTCGGAATTGATTTTGGTGATATTTTTTCTCCTGTTGCCAAGGTAACTTCTATTAGATTACTTTTATCTGTTGCTGCTGCTTTTGATTTTGAGGTAGAATAGATGGATGTGAAGACAGCATTTCTTCATGGGAATTTGGAAGAGGAAATCTACATGAAACAACCTGAAGGCTTTGCGGTGAAGGGTAAGAAAGAACTATTATGCAAGTTAAAGAAGTCTTTGTATGGGTTAAAACAGTCACCAAGGATGTGGTATCAGAAATTTGATACATTTATATGGGGACTTGGCTTCACCAGAAGCAAAGTAGATCATTGTGTGTATTTTAAATTAATCGGTGACCGTGTTATTTATCTGTTCTTGTATGTGAATGCTATGTTGTTGGTTGGAAATGACAAAGAAATTATCCAGGATTTGAAGACCCAATTGTCCTCCAAATTCGACATGAAGGATCTCGGTGCTGCAAACTATATTTTAGGCATGGAAATTAAAACAGATCGGGCAAAGAGGAACCTCTGGTTAAACCAGAGGAAGTATGTTGAGACAATATTGCAGAGGTTTAATATGCAGGATAGTAAACCGATGAAGGTTCCTATTCCTGTAGGCGTGAGGTTATCTGCTGACAGTGTCCCAAGACACAAGAAGAGGAAGAGGACATGTCCCGTGTTCCATATGCAAGTGCAGTCGGTAGCTTGATGTATGCAATGGTCTGTACTAGACCAGACATTGCACCACATGCAGTGGGAGTATTGAGCAGGTTTATGTCAAAACCAAGGAAGGAGCATTGGACAATAGTGAAGCGGGTTTTCAGGTATTTGCATGGCACTAGTGATTATGGTTTGTGCTACCAAGGAAGACCAGGATTGGACAAGTGTTAGATATTCGTGGCTTTGTTGATGCAGACTGGGCTAGAGATCTGGATCAGAGAAGATCTACAAGTGGGTATGTGTTTAACCTATTTGGAGGTGCAGTCAGTTGATGAGTAAGAAACAATCTGTAGTGCACTATCAACTACAGAGGCAGAATACATGGCAGCCACTCATGCAAGCAAGGAAGCAGTTTGGTTGCAGAGATTGTGTTCAGTATGGGGTTAGTACAGGGAGCTATAAGGATAGACTGTGACAGCCAAAGTGCAATTTTCTTGGCAAAGAACCCTGCTTATCATTCAAAGACAGCACATTGATGTTCAGTATCACTTTGTGAGGGATATGATAGAAGACAAAAAGGTGTTGCTGGTAAAGGTGGACACTTTGAAGAATACTGCAGATGCATTGACAAAATCTGTGAGCTCTGAGAAGTTCTCTTGGTGTAGAGAAACAATGGGGGTTTCAGGGCTGGAAAAATGACTAAGCTCTCCTATGGCCCCCTGTGGAAAGAAAACAACAAGTGGGAGATTGTTGGGTTGTGTTATATTCTTTCCACATAGTTAACAGGGGGTTTGAGGGGTACCCGTAACCCCACTTTATGGGGTCCGGGGCAGCGCCCCGGAAAATTTTGGTTTTGGACCCTATGTTAGGTTGGGCGGACCCACCTATGGTTTTGTGCTTGATTTTCGCACATGTTTTTTGGACGCGATGGTTTTCGATCCATGGTATTGGATGCAATGGTTTTTTGATCCATGGTATTGGATGCGATGGTTTTCGGTCCATGGTATTTGATGCTTCAACATGTATAAATATGTATTGTAACATTGAAAGGATAATAATGAAAAATCAAGCTGGTAGTCTCGGTTTTTGGATCCAATGGGAAATCTCTGTGTATATGTGTTTTATGTGTTATTCTCTCGCATTGTTTATTTTTTCTGTGATTTAGAATTCGTATGCAGGTAATTTCTATACGGGTTTAAAACCTACAGACAAGCACCATCAGTGAAACCAATGTGAGGAGTCACAGACATCTGCAAAGCTAGTAAAAACATAGTGAGCATGAAAATTGCTTGAAAGCCAACACACCAAACCACACTGCATAAAAATGAATGACACATTAATGTACATAAGTAACCATGGAAGATGACCTAAGCATAGTACTTTGTGAGACAGTCCATGCTCGTACTCGAGTAATCAATCAACACCAAAGTTTTACCGTTGACATGACGAGTAAGCATCGACTCAGTGAAATAATAGAGTATAACTCATATAAGGCTTTTCCCTCATGCCCCCTGGGTGAGGGAGGGTTACGAGTTAGATGATAACCCCATTGCAAGAAAGGGCAATCAGTAAAAACTCGAGGAGGGAGAAAAACCTAAATTCATAAAGAGATCAAGGTGCTCTCAGTTGAAATATCTTGACAATGTCAGGGGAAATTGACATGTAAATAGGAAACGGAGAAGAGAACTTCTCAATACACATAGACATGACCACCGGGATAGGCAGGAATGAGGAACGATGATGAGTATCATTCCAACCTAGTTCCTCCAGAGACATTACTTACATAATACACTCGTCAACAAGAAAAGTCTTCGCTAAGGGAGCAGGAGATTCTGAAGCACCAAGCCACGAGGATTGAGAATACATCTCGAGAGATGTCCTCAAAACTGGAAAATCAGAGGATAAAAAACTTGAGGCCGAAACAATTTCCACATAATTGATTTCGGCGGAACTAAGTAGCATAACCTCACCCCAAGTATCAACAAGATCCGGTGAAGGTATGACCCAAGGATCAAATTTGATCGAGATCATGTTGACAGAGGCAACATGAGGAGGTGGGAGTAGAAAAATTCCCATCAAATCAGAATCTTTAAAAAGTCTTGCCTCCACACTCTCATAAGGAACGCCGGTGTGCTTGACATATGGAACATTTTCATCTGAAGAGGAAGAGGCAAAGAAGGACAGTTGGTCCATTGTGACTATCTTCCCTTGATGGGGAAAACGAATCACGTGAAACAAGGAGGCTACAACATGCATGGCATGGGTCTAACTTCGTCCGAGTAGAAGATTATAATTGAGATTAGTGTTAACAATCTCTAGCTCGACATGTACTGTCTTGCCTCCCAAAGTAATGGCAAGGTTGGGTAAGACACCTAATGGTCGTGAATCGCACCCGTCGAAAGCTTCCAAAGTGTTAGGGGATTGGTTCAGAGTAGGAGAACCAATTTCCTTCCAACAAGCGACTTACATGATGCGGGTAGAGGCACCTCCATTGATGACGGTCCTATGAATGGTTTTCTCATTAATGATTACCTGAATGATAAAGGCAATTTGATGAGGCAAACATGGAATGTGGTTCTCTAGATAAAAACATATCAAATTAGAATCAATAGGATCAATACCCCTAATTGCTGATAGTAATGACTTCCGCTGGGACAAACAGCTTTGCAGTACCTCGAGAGTGGACATAGCTGATGGTGCTTGAGCTAAATCCTCAACAATATTATAATGTTGAATGGCTTGAGCATTGGGATTATACGAGGAATTCCTTAGCATACCTCGAGAAGGTGGACGAATAGCGGAATCAGGGTTAGGTCGCTCTATATGAAGAGGACCAGAACTCAGCGGGGCAGAAGAAGAAGGGTTGGCCTCTTTCTCTTTCTTGGCTATCGGAGCAGGGGTTTGATAATATTTTTATCTAGTAGCCATATTAATTGGCGTACTCATCATGAACACTTGTGAACCTGAGGAAGCAGACGATTGAGTTTAGTCTATCATTTGAGTCTGTTGAGACAGAAATGGCTCTTTCAGGACAGCTGGGGTCCCTTTGAGCAAGTGACTAACTTCGGATTGTCGGGGACAATCCTTAGTATAGTGATCCTCCTCACAAATGAGGCATGAATACTTGGGCTTCCGTTGTGAAGCATCACCAACAGATGACTTGGGAGGACCCTGTTTTGGGGCATCGACTTTACCCTTGCCTTTGCCTTTCTTTTTAACTTTCGAGGATTTGTCCACTGCGGTAGACTAAACAACGTGGACCTTTGAGGTTTTACCAAGGCTAGGTGAATTTTGGGAGGGACTATTGGAAGCAGTGTTTGAGACTGACTTCTATTTGGAAGAATATTTTGCAAGGGCCCGAGACACTGAACCAATGACTCCATCGACAGGAGGTGTAGCCTGTGACTTCGATGTCGTTGGATCTAATGATGGCATCAGAGCATCAGGCAATAACTCATACAAAGTTCCATACTAGGAGTAAATAAGATCTAGGTGTTGGGCACGAGGAATGGCTTGCTCCTCTGTAACATACCCACCCATAGCTATATCACGAGCAATTGGAGCTATGAATTACTTGGTAAACCATTCGGTCAGTAACTGATAAGCAATCTCGAACTTGATCAGGCGACGCCTACGTCTCCATTCATGGATGTGATTAGAGATGTGTGTCGCAGTATTTTGCCTTAGCGATGTGAGAAAATAGGTGCCAGTTTCATAGTGAACCGAAAAATAAAAATGCTTGAGGAAAGCCATGGCTAAAGAGTTGAAGTCATGATAAGTACTTTGAGGGAGCTTGATGTACCCACTTGGTTGCAGCACCTATAAGAGTTCATTGGAAAAGACAGAGACGAATAGAATCATCAACGTAATAATTCGAAGAGCACCAGAGGTTATATGTCATCACATGGGCTTGGGGATCTTCTTTTTTTCCATCGAACTTTGGACAATCGCTTGGGATCTTGGATGGAACCGAAGGCTAGTATGGCGAATGAAGAATTGGATCATTCGTAAGCCGAGACACATCCAACAACCCTAGTGTAGCCAAGAATGATAATTAAGTATTGAAAGGCATTGGAGGTCGATAAGCGAGTCCAACCGGAGGAACCCATCCCTGCTGGTAAGGATTTTGGCCCCATAGTGGAGGGTTTTGTCCATTTGGGATTTGATTTTGCCCCCACTGTAGGTTACCTTGCCCGTAGGGAGGATTTTGACCTTGAAAGCCTTTAACCTGTCCAGCCATAGATTACTGATAAGAAACATACAGGTTAAAATGTTGTTGAGCCTGTTGACCTTAGACATATGGATACTGCACTTGTTGTCCCTGGACATACGGGTTTTGAACCTGCTGCCCCTGAACAAGAGGATTTTGGACCCGCTACCCTTGGACATAAGGATTTTTCACTTGTTGTCCTTGGACGTTAGGATTTTGGGCCCTGACCTTGTCCTTGCAAGGGTTGACCCTGTTGATATGTATATGAGGGTTGCTGCTGCCCAGATTGGCCCGACTGCTGCAAGGGATGACCTTGCGGCTGTAAAGGTTGTCCCTGCGGTTGCAGAGGTTGGCCTTGCAAAGACATAAAATTGGAATTTTTTTGAGCATACTGCATTTGCGGCTGCATGGTTTGCTGCAACTATTGCGAGGGTTTCCCCTGTAGTTGTTGCAATTGTCCTTGCGTGGCATCACCTGCCCTTGCTGCTGCATGGATGGCCCTCGCTGCAACATAGATTTCCCTTGTTGCTGCAGAGGCGGTCCTTACTGCTACAAGGGTACTTGAACTATTCTCCGATTGAGACCTTGAAAATTTCCAAACTGTATCTGGCCATAGCCACCAGGAAAGGAGGACAGACTAGGCTGAACATACTGTCCAGGCTGCAGGATGTAGGGTGGATTGATCATTCCTTGGGAACCATATGGAACATAAGGATTTTGGTACTGAACCTGACTCTCATAAGGCTGCTGATACTGGAAATTGCCTGACCCAAGCGGACCGACGGGATTTTGGACCTGTTGGTACTGGACATTACTTGATCCAGCAGGACCAGCAGGGTTTTGAAGAGCACCAGAAAAAAGCTGGTTCATCCCAACCATGTGAGGTTGTGAGTTACTCAGATTGGTTGTGCCTGACACCATAGAAACATTCAGATTCTGCCCCCCAGGCGGTGGTACATCTTGTCCACTTACTAGAGGGGTCGAAGAACTGATAGCAACATGACTCGAGACTGTTGGTTGAACCGAACGGATGGGAATGCTTTGACTGCCGAAGACATTTAAAAATATGCCACCTTACATGAACTCGCTCTTTGATAAACTCAAAACTAGATTTCATTAACAACTAGAAACTACTTCATTAATGAGCATTTAAAGCACATAACCATTCTCGTTTAATGAAAACACTTTGCTTTGAATAATGAACCAGAAAAATTTGCGACGAGATGATGCATTGCATAATCGCAATATCGCAATATCGTGTGATCGCATGATCAGTCTTTCATTTTTTCGTAAGATCGCTTTTCTGCTTTATTGCGATATCGCGATATCGCAACATCGCATGGTCGCATTATCACAAACTCCTAAGTATGCGCATTTCGCATTTAATGTATTTCTTGTGAGCTGCGATTTTGCGATATCGAATATCGGCGTTTTCTGTGGTTTTTCAGCATAAGTGTGTTTTAAAGCATGCGATGTGATATATATATGTTTTTAATATGTGATCTCGCATTGCAACCTCGCATTCTTAGAGTTTTGGCTTGTAGGGAGGCATCCTGTTCTCTTTTCTGCGATACGATATCCTTTAAGGAGTGATTTTGTCTTCCCTCATCACAAAACTTAAGTTTTTTTTTATAGATATTTTCAAAGGTATTTTCTTAATTTTACGATGGTGAGTTTTATTGAATAAGAAATACAATCACTAATTGATTTTTTTGAATATTAGCTAAGGGTCCCCATTTATTTAGTATTAGTCACAACACTAAATAAAAAGGGGGGTTGTTGGTGGCCACAACAGATGAATAGCCTATATTTAAAGGGGATTCATACTTCCAAAACTGTGCAATCCAAACATAGGATCAATCTCTAATGCATGCATGATATTTGCACTCGAGTAAATAATACAATTGATATTACATTGTCCCTGCACTCTAGTCTCAACTGGGTCTTTCTCATAACTCACATGGATGAGTTTCTCATGAGGGAATCTTCAGTTCACTGGAGTAGCACTAGCGGATGAACTAGTGCACCAACTGACTGTTAGACCTCTATTAGTTCCTCAAACAAATTGGAACTATTTTAACTAAACTCAACTCAGTAAATTGAGTGATCTAATTTCCAGTGCATTTTAAACTCATATTGAACCCCTAAAACTTAGGGAGAACATATACATGACTACATAAATACTTCCAACTCGAAATTCCTAAGATAATTAAGTTAATTGAACTTAATCAACTATTTACAAGTTGATATGAGAATAGAATTCAATTTTAATTCTTAGTTTAATTCAAGAACAAATTAAACTAGAATTTCTTATTATCATTTCTCAACAAAAATCAAATTTTAAAATAATCATAAAAAATAGTTTAGTATGAAATTACAACCTCCATTAACAAAAATCAATTTAAAATTTATCAGGTAAAACACAATAAATATACAAACACAAAATTTACTAATTTTAAAGTAAGAATAATTTCTTTGTATATATTTCTCTTGTTTATTTACAAATTGTTTTGCATATATTGCTCCTTTTTATTTACAATTACATTGAATAGTTAAAGAAATAGTTTCCCTTCTTTATTTATGCTTATATTGAATGGTTAAAAAAATATTAACTGCAATTAGATGAGGCAAAAATTGCTTAGTGAGAGAAAATTTAATGGAGTTGTCTATAATGCGACTTTTTGGAGATTCCGGTGACGGAATCCGGCGGAAGAAATGAGGTTAAATCTTGATTTTTAGTAGTTAAAATGGTTTTTTAACTGCATATTTGGATTCAGCGCCCTGAAAAACCCCTGGGAGCCATTGATTGTGAAGAAACTAGCTATCAAACTTGAGATTCCAATGAATTGCTGCTGGATTTTCACCGGAAAAATCCGCCGGAAAAACTTTCAAACAGTCGCATTATAGACTACTGCAAATTTAATGAGATTGCGGATCTTAGATTCCTTTGTCTCATTCTACGAGAGTGTACATTTAACAACTCATCCTCATGTCGTACTGACGCGGTAGTCGAGGTTCTACCTTATCCACTTTGTTCCCATCATCCTTCGAGGCTTCTTGCGTAATCATTCTCCTCAAATCTTGAAACGTGTTAATGCTTTTTTATTGAATATGGTGGTGTAGTTTCCATAATCGTAGTATTTGGATTTAGAAAAACTCTATGTATACTCCTCCCTCATGTTACACAGATGTTTTCATCGAGTGGAGAGGTCCTCTCAGCGAATGGCTTATGTCTATATATTTTCATTTCCTTTGGCCTACTAGTACCTCATTCTTTGAGTACCTCATTCTTCCTTTCAAATGAAATTCTTCCATATGTTTGGTGATGAATAAAAATAAAAGTCAAAGCTCTTGAGATGTTTAAGAAGATAAATACCTTGAAAGTCTAAGTGTATTCTCTATCATTAAATCAATTTATTCCATAACATGTGGTTTTCATTATGAAGTTTATGATTTGATTTCCATATTCTCTCTAATGGATACTTGGATGAGATGGTGGAAAAAATGATGGCGTTTTGGCAATGTGAATAACATTGTAAGCTATCTATTTACTTCTTAACATATTGAACTCTCCACATAGGGCATGGGTAAATGTCATCTTCTAGTAGATGATATGATAATTATAAAATGTACATTTTAACTACACATGATGAGGTTACCAATGTTCACTTTTATGTAGTAGAAGGCACTGAAATATTATTGTGTATATTCCCCAAATATCTTAAATTTGGCCACATAAGCTTGAAAATTGTTAATATTATCCTAACCCTATGGTTTGGGAGCCACAAAGAATATGATGAGGGTTTGAACCATTTGAACCAAGATATGGCAGAGAAATTGTCCTAGGAATTGAACTCACAAAGGAAATGCACATGGACCCACTCACACTAGTTAACTCATTTTTGGAAGAAAAAAGCCTACAAGGACTGTAAAATCCTCATTCTATTTTATATGTTTGAATTTGGTGATAGTAAGTATATTATTTCAACACTATGAACATTTAATTAGCACATGCATTTGTTCGGAGAGATTCCATTGCTTTTAAACTAAATTTTCATAGTGACTATGCAATTTTCCTGGCTTTCTTTCTCCAAACATGATGTCCGGAGGAATTTCAATGGATTTTTTGAAGCTATCTCATTTAGTTCAATCCATAAAAACATCTTAAAATTTGACATTAATGATTTCTCTTTTGGATCCTACATTACAATTTCAGGGTTAATAAATCCTTTGAAAATGAGGAGAAAATGATTAAAAAGGTAATATTCCTCACCACACTCACAAATTTGTTTGGATTTTATAAATTTAATAAAAACAAAATTTTTGGAATGAATTAGGACTAAATGTTAATGGCCAATTTAAAATACTAATGTAAATAAAGTCTAAATATAAGAAATATTATGTGTCATACATTTTCCTGGGATTGTGGATTTGCATGACTATGCTTGTAGCTTCAATAACCAGTAGCATGGATGGGTTTCCTTAACGCTTGAATTCCTATTTCTCGATAATGGTTTCTATCCACTTTTATGCCCTTTTAATTTGAAAGTAATGATTTCAATCAATATTTAAAATATCATATACATGCTAGTTAAACTTTAATTCACACATTTGAACTAACTAGTATCTCTACATGCCCAAAAAATAAATGTAGTAGCATTCTTCTGCATGTGAGTTAGTATTGTGCATCTTTTTATGCTCTAAAAGGTAAGATTTATATCCATGAATTTATTCCTATAAAGGAAATTTACTACCTTTCTTATTCATTATTGATATTTGTATGTGTAGCCATTTTTTAGAATCTTGTGGAATAGATAAATCATGATCATTACTAATTATTATGTAGGTCAAGGTTTCTCATTTTGCATGATGCTTGCTATCAAAGAGAAAATAAATCTAATCATGCCCAAAGGATAGAGAAGCAAGAGAGAAAATCACTCTTATATTCTCTTTATAATGACAAAGAGGCAATGTATGCATGAGGCAAAGTGCTAGTTGTGACACCCCTGGTATATTTTTCTCCTAGTTTTTGTAATGTAATGATACCCTAAATTATATATGAATATATTTCTATGTAATGGCTTGAAAATTGGGACCACATATCTATGATATAAGAGGGAAGAGGAAAGATAAACCCAAGTGGGGTTAGTTGGAAATTTTGATTAATTTTATGGTGCAAATAATAAGAAAAAGAAGAGGAAGAGTCCAAGAGGAACATGAAGAAACACCCTAAGGAAATAATAAAAAGGAAATAACACAACAATGTGAGTGTAGGAATTTTATTGTTAAGAAAGTAGATGAGAAGTGCTGGAGAGACATGTAAAGTGGAGGGAATGAATTCCTTGGGAAGCTAAATTGTGGCCTAGAGGAGCTTAATAATTTTTTAGGAAAATCGGAAGGAGTTCTTTCCAAGAATAGGCTGAGAAACCACTCAGGGTGTTTTCTAAAGAGCTAATAAATCACCTAATTTTACAAGTAATCCCTATCCTCTATGATTTGAGTATGGTCTCTTGCTATACTATTGAAGAAATCGCTCCCTTAGATTGTGGACTTGGCTCGGAGGTGACTACTACAAGTGATTTTGGCTGCAATGAGTCTAAGTTTGGGTAGAAAATTGAAGTGCCACCTTCAGTTTGGCCATTTGTCTATTTTAAATGAATGCATGTATCTGAGTGTTGTGAAATTAAATATTGCTCTAGTGGAATTCAATGAGTAGCTCTAAGAAATGTTACATGATTGAAGGATGTTGGTGCATGAGATCTATTTACTGAAATGTTTGAATGTTCTATAGTCCTTCTTATAAGTTTTGTCATGCATTTTGTAAGCTAAATTCCTGAAGTTATCTATTTACTGTAAATGGAGTGCATTATGTGTTTAATATGTTGATAAATGGTTTGATTTATCGACAAGGGATGCATTTTTCCTTAAGTGAGAATGAGAGGATATTCCTTGATTACCTTCTCAAGGAATGTGTATATACATTTGTTTCTATTTCAAGCATGCATATTGATCTAAATTCCTGTTCCTGGAAATAAAGATGATTTATGTTGATTTCCCTATATGGTTTGTAGGGTAAATAAATGAATTATTAACAGATTTGTTTAGAGACTTGAGTGTGAAAGAGAAATATAGATCTCTGATTTGAATGTCTGCATCAAATATAATCTAACCATCATGTGCTAGGTTGGGTCGAGGCCATATAGGCTTAGTCTAGATAAGGCTATAAATATATATACCTTCATATATGAATGGATATTTGAGGCTCGGTCTGTGTCTCATGAAGCTCAGGAGGGATGGCCTTGGATATACATATATTTATGTATATATATATATCATGAAATCATAGTTCAGATATATCTTTATGGGTTGAGTTTGGACTGAAGTATTTCAAACTTGGGAGGAGAGCCCAGATGGGCTTGCATATATAATTTTATATATGTATCCATGAATTGTGTGTCAGAGACCTGGGTAAGGGCTCCTCATAAATGCGTTAATAGTTCCAAGTGTTAAGGGAGAATCCCTTGAAAAACCACCGGATCCTAGATTTATGCCTATTTGTGAAAGTATGGAAACAAGTGGGGGTGAAGTTCAAGGTGCTAAGGGGATTGGTCTTGTCCATATACACAGGCACCGTAACCAAGCGCGAAGGGTGGAAGAGCCCAAAAATTTACACTTATGTCGCAAGTTTAGGGATGAAGGGACATGGAGACTCATGCCATAAGCATTGTATGGCCAGGGGCCATGTCCAAGGGCATATGCAGGAGAGATCCCAACCATATGTCTTGAGATTAGATCTGCCAACGTGTCCAGTAGGTTTGGTACCACAAAAATTTCGAGGGGAGTCGCAAGGGGAAGCTCCCTAGATTTTATTCTCGGGGTGACTTCACAAGTGGGGCCAAATCGTAAATGGTTGGCGTAATAATGTGTTGGAAAACCCAAAACCCTTGTAACGTGGAAAAATTGATTTTACTGTGCAAAGGACCAGGTGGGAACCACGCCTAGTGTGGTGAGTCACATGGCCTCAGAGCTATGTGATTTCTGAAGAGTGAGACATGTGTCAACCAATTTTGATGGTTTGAGAGATCCAAGTGGCCTAAAAGTGAGTGAAACATGTCATGCTTGGATTGGAGGCACATGGAATGTGATGTCACCCTGGCAGAAAGGGTCGATGACATCACCTCGACACTTTGTCCCTGATTATTTCTTAAGGAGTTGAGTGCAACCCCGCTAGGATTTTATCCCCGAGGTGATGTGGAGAGCGGGGCTCACACACACAGGAGTGTATGAATGGGGGTAAGATTGGTTAGTTGAATCATGTTGAGGCGGCAATAAACATGGAAAGTTTCCACATAACCTTGGAAAATATGAACGAAATTAGTGCGGGTTGGGAAGGCATGGCATGGTGGATCCATGTTCAAAGCAACAATGAATATCAAAGTAACACATGGAGGAGTGTCGACAGGGATATCCATGTCCCCCTCAAAGGTTCACCCTGGAAGAATTGACAAGGGACTGCAAATGAAATTCCCTAGATTTAATCTCCTAAATGTTGTGGAAAGGATGGGCTGCATGTGCTACTGTAGTAAATAACGAGGAGACACAGTGGAGGAAGGATCCACAAGGAGTCTAATTAACCCTAGAAGAATTGTCCCTAAAATTTTCAACGGGACGAACTGCATGGGATAATGACAGAGGTGATATGGAAAGTGTTATCACAAAACCAATCATGATGGCTGCTAATCAGTAAGAGCTTATGTAACTGTTTCAGACCAGGCTTTTAGCTAGGGATTAGCCTCCCTAACCTGAGAGGGCTCTCTCAAAACAAACTATTGATTTATCTTTAAGCACAAAGAGGGCTAACTCTTGAAATGAGAATTTATTAAACTTGCTGGTTGGACAGATAGCATAACAGTTCTTCCATTGGGCTCATGGAGTTAAACATCTTTCAGTAAACTATTTACTGTTCATTCATAGAAGCCAAGGCATGTAATGTTTAAACATTCAAGACATTTATCAAATAACCATCAACTCGTAAGTACACACAGGAAGTCTGAGCACTAGGTGAATTCAGAGTGATTGTGTACTTAAAGAGCTGTAAAACATAAAGGACAAGAACCTCAACTTATAAGTATACACAGGAAGTCTGAGCACTAGGTGAATTCAAAGTGATTGCATACTTATAAAGCTGTAAAACTTACATTTGGTAAGACAAAACCATAAACATCTTGAGCATTTTAACAAAGTATGAATCTTGGGAAGAATAAAACAGTCTTTCTATTACTGTAAGAAAACTTTCTTTTACACAGGCCAATATAAACTCTGTTTTTTTGCATAAACATCCAACCCTCATTACATCAGAGTTTCATCTATATATAGAAAAACATTCTTAACTACTTTGAGCCTCCTCCTCCAGCATGAGGGGAGCTCGATGACTGTCATTAACTACCCCTATCTATTTTTAACAAA
>APFE030177166.1:13648-39136 GCA_000404065.3 Pinus taeda
AGAAACTACAGTCCGTCCTCTTTCTATACCTTCTTACAAAATTTCAATCTGATGCTCAGAGAGAAAGTTATGACGATTTTCCCTAGGTCACCTATTTGGAATTTAATTCAGGAGTCTTCAAAAAGACCAACTTCCTCAGATCATATCTCCGCAAATATAGTGCGAAAAGTTCTGAAATTCGGAACCGAGGTTCAGTGCGATTTCTTCTCAAATGGTTTTTTTTTTAGCTTCTGAAACGTTGCAGAAAAAACATTATAGCAAAAATGCCACGATGTCCTATTTGGAGCAACAAAACCCTAGAATCCAAAGCTCTGATACCAAATGTTATGAAACCAGCTGAAGAAAATATAGAAAAGATAGATAAATGCCTTAGAATTTAGCCTCTTTGAGGGTGCAACCTCCTTTACATTACATAAATGAAAAATTCTTGGATGATACTGTTATCACAAAACCTTCACTGATGGCTGCCAATCAGTAAGACCTTATGTAACTGTTTCAGACCAGGCTTTTAGCTAGGGATTAGCCTCCCTAACCTAAGAGGGCTCTCTCAAAACAAACTACTGATTTATCTTTAGACACAAAGAGGGCTAACTCTTGAAATGAAAATTTAGTAAACATACTGGTTGGAGAGACAACATAACATTTCTTCCATTAGGCTCATGGAGTCAAACATCTTTTCAATAAACTATCAACTGCTCATTCATAAAAGCCAAGGCATGTAATGTTTAAACATTCAAGACATTTCTCAAATAACCATCAACTCGTAAGTACACACAGGAAGTCTGAGCACTAGGTGAATTCAGAGTGATTGTGTACCTAAAGAGCTGTAAAACATAAAGGACAAGAACCTCAACTTATAAGTATACACAGCAAGTCTGAGCACTAGGTGAATTCAGAGTGATTGTATACTTATCAAGCTGTAAAACATAAAAGATCAAACAAAACCAAAAACATCTTGAGCATTTTAACAAAGTATGAATCTTGGGAAGAATAAACAGTCTTTCTATTACTGTAAAAAGCTTTATACATAGGCCAATAAAAACTCTGTTTTTTGCATAAATATCCAACCTTGATTACATAGAAGATTCAGCTATATATAGCGACACAACTCTAACTACTTGGAGCTTCCTCCTCCAGCATGAGGGGAGCTCGATGACTGTCACTAATGACCCTTATCTATTTTTAACAAACTTATTTAATAAAACAACCATTAACAGAAGTTCTAAAGAGTTCTAATCTAATTATAACTCTAATTCTATCTCCTTCATAGAAAGATTCCTCCTTGCAGCTTTGACACCTGGTTTCCTTTGCATTTGGCTGAGATGGCATGAGATGAGCAATTAATGTTCCATGTTTGCTTTGGATGCTGAAGCCTTTGATCCGCTCCCTATTAGCTGAAAATATCCCTAAACTTTCGGTTCTGGTTCCCCATCACCGAGTATGCAGCAGTAGGTACTTTAAGTCTTTAATAACCCAAGAATATATAACGTTGCCATGTTGCTGATGTGGTGTAGGCTGGATTGATGGACATGTGTCTCTCTTTTCAAAAAAAACTCCCGCTCATAATATCAAACTGTCTGTTCTGCGTTTAAATCATCACCTACAGCAGTTTCGTAGCGCGCTACGAAACTGCTGTGTAAATTAAAAAACACAGTCCTCCTTTTATTCAAACCAGTAGAGCCATGGTGGCCTGATCTTTGTTTCACAACTTTACCAAACATTTTCTCCAATATGTCAAAAAACTCCTTAAACATATATATTGGACTCAACAGTACTCCGTGCACATCATGTATACCAGTAAAAAATTCTCAAACTCAAAACATCTAGTATACAAATAAATTTTGAGTCTATCAAATTCCATAGAACATATTGTATTAACCCCGCTTGAACTTCCTTTTCTGAGGCCACAAATTTTCATGTTCTCCATGGGATTGTCTGCATTCTGCAAAATAAGAGATGACTGGCAAGTTAATCCATCATACCCTTGTATTTGATCAATAGGGAACTAGCTTCCAGTTCTCATAAACAGATTGAAATCTGAAAAGCTAAATCATGCAAACTTCATATAACATGATTTTATGAACATCAACTCCTCTTTGGGATGGTGATCTTTCCACCGGCTTCATTTATGATTGCTTGCAATTGACTCATAGCTGCAACTTCTTTTTGCCTGGATGCTTGAAGCTTCTCCTCAAGGACGGCAATATCAGGAACAAAACCATTTTCAAGCATCTGGTCAAAGAAATCGGTGGCCTTCTGAATTTCTCCATTTTTGCTGAGAGAGTGGATCATTATATTCAAAGTATAGCTGCTGGGAGGGATTTAAATTGAACCATTTCTCCATAAAATTTCCAAGCCTGCTTCGAGCAATTCAATTTGAGTAACCCTGAAAGTATCTTATTGCATGATTGAACAGTTGGAAAATACCCATGAGTTTTCAGTTGATGAAATGCAGCAATTGCTTCTTTCACCTTCCCAGATGACAAGAGGTTTTTGTAAAGAAAATCAAATATTAGAAGAGCAGAATCCCAACCTTTGAATGCTTTCAACAACGATTTTGCCACCTCAGACACTGAAGCACTATTATTTTTAGTCAGACGATGTATGTATGGCTCTACATCATATAGCCTACCGGCTCGAACCAGGGTTTCGACGATCGCCAAATATGACCCAATCGAATGCTCAGGCCCCTTTTCCTTATGGAGGTCTATCACTGTCTCTATCACTGCTATACCTCTTGTCAACATATACATGCTTTATAAAGTCCCGAAGCCTATCAACATTGCTGCTGTCTGGGAGTTGATGACGTGGATCGAAGTTTTTTGAAATATATTTCTTTTGCTTTCTGATTGCCACCTGTAATTGACCCACAATGCATGTCTGCATAAGGCTGATCCCCAGTGAGGAGTTCCCACATGACTATTCCGAATGAATAAACATCAATTTTATCAGTTACCATGCCGCTTTACTGTCTTGACACCTGAACGCAGCACTAAATTATCCACAATGGCCTTACGTTCACACTTCTGGTCTTTACTCTGCCCCTTCGCTTTCTTTCCATCTTTTGCTGGAGACCTAACAGGTGAAAAACATGTGTTCAATAACGTGCTGTTCCCTCCATTTTTAGAACAATCCTTTCCACCCCTGGCAAGCAGTAATATAAGTGAACTTCGTGTCAGCTACAGCCTCCAGCTGAGCCCATAATGACCTTTGGCTCTTCTTATCCTCCTCAGTTGGAAAGGCAACTGCCTTGTAGCCTTCTAAAATCTCATTTTCAGTAGCCATATCAAGAAAAGCTTGAAGTTTTAGCGCCCTTCTATAATACATCATGCCTCGTACTGTTCTGGAAAGCGTTTGACCTCTTTGTGAAACCCAATGGCGAAGATGAAGCACATTCTCTACACTTCCCCATACTTCGTCTTCCCGTTTACAACTTAAACGCTCCATTAAGTTATTCCATTCATCATCTTTTGCAAATAAAAGATAATTGAAACTCCATCTTCATTTTCAAGTTCAAGATCATTTTTTGGATAAACAGTTTCCTCACTATAGTATGGAGTAAGAACACTGAAAGAAAGAATTTTTCGCGCTGTAGGTGTGCATGGCATATCCATAAACAATGAGTTTGTGAAAAATGCTATTCGTCTTCTTGCTTCTAGATTCATAGGTACATCCATGGCAGATTCCTTCACTGTCAAAAGTAAGTGAAGTCTTTTTACCTGTTCAATCCACGGGGCTGTTGCTGGTGGTGGAAAGACAACAACAGCTTTGGGTTCTGTAACAGCAAACAGCTGTCTATTTGTCTGGGGTGAATGAATGAAGTCATCACTTCCATTCTGGCCAGACTCCAGAAGTTCTCTAATCTCATTAACCATCATATCACTTGTCACCACTTCTAGCAAATCTTGAAGTAGCAATACCACATTGTCAAGCATCGATTCTTCACCTGTTTTCAATATTTCTACAAGCTCCACAAATTTCCTATAAATTATGGGCAAAGCGCTCATTCTGAAGTTGGCTAAAAGTGCATTCTTTGATATATTTGCCTCAACTTCCTTTATTATTATTTCTATTATCCTTTTCTCATTTACACCAACAATTAGTACCCTCAAAACATGTTTGAATGATTCATAACATTCAAGAACTGCACGTTTCATGTACTCATCAGCACATATCCGTTTCCAGAGATCTGCATCTTTAGCTTTAAATTGAGCTGCCATATCCAATGCTATTGGAATCTTGCTCGCAAGTAAAAATGGTGGCCATTGTATTAGCTTCAGGCTTGGATATGATGAATATGGAACAAGTAAAAGATCCATTTCTCTGTTGCTTATGAGGTCTTCCTCACGAAAACTAGAAATAACTTCATTCCACAGCTGTGCAAACTTGGCAGCTTCTGTCCTCCTGCTTGGAGAAACCTCTTCAAAACGCCGAGCAAGAGAAAATCCTTTGCGTAGTAGCCTTTCAGATGGCACTAAATTGGCATTGAAAGCACCAGGTAAAGAGTGAAAAATATGAATTATGCGCTACGAAATCACTTGAAGCATGTTGCGCTGCGAAACTGCTGAACAAGATTTATGTGCCTTTGGTAAACAATCGAACTGATGTGAACAATTTAGAATTTTTTCTTGAGTGATAACAGTGGCTCCACTTGGGATAGTGTGCCCTTGTGGTTCACTAAGAACCTGCAGTTCCAGTGCCTTATCCTCTTATGATAAACGAAAATTTATTTGACAAACATCGCCATCAAGCTCCTTGAGCCTTCACCTCGGGCTTAAGCTTGATGATCACTGTAGGAGAAAGGAATCTACATCTACTAAAAAAAAATTGCTCAGTCAACCTTGAGCTTATTTGCATTTTCCTACCTACCTACCCTAACAATTTCAACTTCTTTCTGTTCAATCAATATGAAATTTCCAATATAGCCAATCCTCTGTTTTATCTGATATCTGATTTCTTTGACTGCATCGGAATTCAGAGCCAATATAATGGTGTGATGACTGCTGCCACTGAAATTGTCTCTGATCTTTAAAAGTAAACTGAAGCACTGGAGAGTAAAACTCTTCCATGTAATCAGCTATAGGATCCCATAATACATGATCAGCTTGATGATTCATGTAACTTTCTGGCTGCACAAATTGATCTTCAACATCAGTGAACTCTTCCTCAATTGTAAAAGAGAAAGGAACCAACATTCTTTCCTTGTGTTCTGTCACAGAAAGCTTTTGAAAATAATGATCATGATTATGAAAACTATATGATTGAATTTGACCTTCTAAATCTTCAATGTCTTTCTCAATGTCCTTAGCAACTTCATCCAAAAATTTCATCTTATCTTCTGACTTGCACTCCAATGATTTTAGATACGAAGACAAGGACAAAGAAAAATTTTCCTCTGTATCTCCATTACTATGATCATTATTCCATTGTTTGAAACCTTGAACTGAAGGAGAATTTGCCAACTCCTCTGATCTATCTATCCATTCGTCCACAAACATATACCAAAAATCTTCAAATGACTTAATGGATTTGGCAGGAAAACTTTCAATCCATTGTTTGCATTTCCCTTGAAATGAATCATAGAATAACATAATGCAAACATCCTCATGTTTAACTCTAGGAAGCTCAGCAAAATGACAGAAATCTAATATATGCTTCAACGTTAAACTCAAGTCTTCTCCATTGAATTTTGGACCATTCCTTAGAAAATATGCATCCTTGGGAAAATGATTTGGGAAACCATGAATTCCTGAAAAATCTATGCATGCATACCTTGAACTAAGAATTGTAGCATCTGGGTCCTTCATAACTCCAGTGGAATCACCATATCGAAGAATTTTAAACTTTGAACAATGGAGTCACCAAGGTAGAATGCAGCCTCGAAAACCTTTGAACTCCTGCTACCTTCAGAAATTCAATCTTAAGATTTCGGGAATGAGTAATCATCAGACTCCCGGCAGATGCACCAAAATGTTATCACAAAACCAATACTGATGGCTGCTAATCAGTAAGACCTTATGTAACTGTTTCAGACCAGGCTTTTAGCTAGGGATTAGCCTCCCTAACCTGAGAGGGCTCTCTCAAAACAAACTATTGATTTATCTTTAAGCACAAAGAGGGCTAACTCTTGAAATGAGAATTTATTAAACTTGCTGGTTGGACAAACAGCATAACATTTCTTCCATTGGGCTCATGGAGTTAAACATCTTTCAGTAAACTATTTACTGTTCATTCATAGAAGCCAAGGCATGTAATGTGTAAACATTCAAGACATTCATCAAATAACCATCAACTCGTAAGTACACACAGGAAGTCTGAGCACTAGGTGAATTCAGAGTGATTGTGTACTTAAAGAGCTGTAAAACATAAAGGACAAGAACCTCAACTTATAAGTATACACAGGAAGTCTGAGCACTAGGTGAATTCAGAGTGATTGCATACTTATAAAGCTGTAAAACTTACATTTGGTAAGACAAAACCGTCTTTCTATTACTGTAAAAAGCTTTATACATAGGCCAATAAAAACTCTGTTTTTTGCATAAATATCCAACCTTGATTACATAGAAGATTCAGCTATATATAGCAACACAACTCTAACTACTTGGAGCTTCCTCCTCCAGCATGAGGGGAGCTCGATGACTGTCACTAATGACCCTTATCTATTTTTAACAAACTTATTTAATAAAACAACCATTAACAGAAGTTCTAAAGAGTTCTAATCTAATTATAACTCTAATTCTATCTCCTTCATAGAAAGATTCCTCCTTGCAGCTTTGACACCTGGTTTCCTTTGCATTTGGCTGAGATGGCATGAGATGAGCAATTAATGTTCCATGTTTGCTTTGGATGCTGAAGACTTTGATCCGCTCCCTGTTGGCTGAAAATATCCCTAAACTTTCGGTTCTGGTTCCCCATCACCGAGTATGCAGCAGTAGGTACTTTAAGTCTTTAATAACCCAAGAATATATAACGTTGCCATGTTGCTGATGTGGTGTAGGCTGGATTGATGGACATGTGTCTCTCTTTTCAAAAAAAACTCCCGCTCATAATATCAAACTATCTGTTCTGCGTTTAAATCATCACCTACAGTAGTTTCGTAGCGCGCTACGAAACTGCTGTGTAAATTAAAAAACACAGTCCTCCTTTTATTCAAACCAGTAGAGCCATGGTGGCCTGATATTTGTTTCACAACTTTACCAAACATTTGCTCCAGTATGTCAAAAAACTCCTTAAACATATATACTGGACTCAACAGTACTCCGTGCACATCATGTATACCAGTAAAAAATTCTCAAACTCAAAACATCTAGTATACAAATAAATTTTGAGTCTATCAAATTCCACAGAACATATTGTATTAACCCCGCTTGAACTTCCTTTTCTGAGGCCACAAATTTTCATGTTCTCCATGGGATTGTCTGCATTCTGCAAAATAAGAGATAACTGGCAAGTTAATCCATCATACCCTTGTATTTGATCAACAGGGAACTAGCTTCCAGTTCTCATAAACAGATTGAAATCTGAAAATCTAAATCATGCAAACTTCATATAACATGATTTTATGAACATCAACTCCTCTTTGGGATGGTGATCTTTCCACCGGCTTCATTTATGATGGCTTGCAATTGACTCATAGCTGCAACTTCTTTTTGCCTGGATGCTTGAAGCTTCTCCTCAAGGACGGCAATATCAGGAACAAAACCATTTTCAAGCATCTGGTCAAAGAAATCGGTGGCCTTCTGACTTTCTCCATTTTTGCTGAGAGAGTGGATCATTATATTCAAAGTATAGCTGCTGGGAGGGATTTAAATTGAACCATTTCTCCATAAAATTTCCAAGCCTGCTTCGAGCAATTCAATTTGAGTAACCCTGAAAGTATCTTATTGCATGATTGAACAGTTGGAAAATACCCATGAGTTTTCAGTTGATGAAATGCAGCAATTGCTTCTTTCACCTTCCCAGATGACAAGAGGTTTTTGTAAAGAAAATCAAATATTAGAAGAGCAGAATCCCAACCTTTGAATGCTTTCAACAACGATTTTGCCACCTCAGACACTGAAGCACTATTATTTTTAGTCAGACGATGTATGTATGGCTCTACATCATATAGCCTACCGGCTCGAACCAGGGTTTCGACAATCACCAAATATGACCCAATCGAATGCTCAGGCCCCTTTTCCTTATGGAGGTCTATCACCGCCTCTATCACCGCTATACCTCTTGTCAACATATACATGCTTTATAAAGTGCCGAAGCCTATCAACATTGCTGCTGTCTGGGAGTTGATGACGTGGATCGAAGTTTTTTGAAATATATTTCTTTTGCTTTCTGATTGCCACCTGTAATTGACCCACAATGCATGTCTGCATAAGGCTCATCCCCAGTGAGGAGTTCCCACATGACTATTCCGAATGAATAAACATCAATTTTATCAGTTACCATGCCGCTTTACTGTCTTGACACCTGAACGCAGCACTAAATTATCCACAATGGCCTTACGTTCACACTTATGGTCTTTACTCTGCCCCTTCGCTTTCTTTCCGTCTTTTAACAGGTGAAAAACATGTGTTCAATAACGTGCTGTTCCCTCCATTTTTAGAACAATCCTTTCCACCCCTGGCAAGCAGCAATATAAGTGAACTTCGTGTCAGCTACAGCCTCCAGCTGAGCCCATAATGACCTCTGGCTCTTCTTATCCTCCTCAGTTGGAAAGGCAACTGCCTTGTAGCCTTCTAAAATCTCATTTTCAGTAGCCATATCAAGAAAAGCTTGAAGTTTTAGCGCCCTTCTATAATACATCATGCCTCGTACTGTTCTGGAAAGCGTTTGACCTCTTTGTGAAACCCAATGGCGAAGATGAAGCACATTCTCTACACTTCCCCATACTTCGTCTTCCCTTTTACAACTTAAACGCTCCATTAAGTTATTCCATTCATCATCTTTTGCAAATAAAAGATAATTGAAACTCCATCTTCATTTTCAAGTTCAAGATCATTTTTTGGATAAATAGTTTCCTCACTATAGTATGGAGTAAGAACACTGAAAGAAAGCATTTTTCGCGCTGTAGGTGTGCATGGCATATCCATAAACAATGAGTTTGTGAAAAATGCTATTCGTCTTCTTGCTTCTAGATTCATAGGTACATCCATGGCAGATTCCTTCACTGTCAAAAGTAAGTGAAGTCTTTTTACCTGCTCAATCCACGGGGCTGTTGCTGGTGGTGGAAAGACAACAGCAGCTTTGGGTTATGTAACAGCAAACACATGTCTATTTGTCTGGGGTGAATGAATGAAGTCATCACTTCCATTCTGGCCAGACTCCAGAAGTTCTCTAATCTCATTAACCATCATATCACTTGTCACCACTTCTAGCAAATCTTGAAGTAGCAATACCACATTGTCAAGCATCGATTCTTCACCTGTTTTCAATATTTCTACAAGCTCCACAAATTTCCTATAAATTATGGGCAAAGCACTCATTCTGAAGTTGGCTAAAAGTGCATTCTTTGATATATTTGCCTCAACTTCCTTTATTATTATTTCTATTATCCTTTTCTCATTTACACCAACAATTAGTACCCTCAAAACATGTTTGAATGATTCATAACATTCAAGAACTGCACGTTTCATGTACTCATCAGCACATATCCGTTTCCAGAGATCTGCATCTTTAGCTTTAAATTGAGCTGCCATATCCAATGCTATTGGAATCTTGCTCGCAAGTAAAAATGGTGGCCATTGTATTAGCTTCAGGCTTGGATATGATGAATATGGAACAAGTAAAAGATCCATTTCTCTGTTGCTTATGAGGTCTTCCTCACGAAAACTAGAAATAACTTCATTCCACAGCTGTGCAAACTTGGCAGCTTCTGTCCTCCTGCTTGGAGAAACCTCTTCAAAACGCCGAGCAAGAGAAAATCCTTTGCGTAGTAGCCTTTCAGATGACACTAAATTGGCATTGAAAGCACCAGGTAAAGAGTGAAAAATATGAATTATGCGCTACGAAATCACTTGAAGCATGTTGCGCTGCGAAACTGCTGAAAAAGATTTATGTGCCTTTGGCAAACAATCGAACTGATGTGAACAATTTAGAATTTTTTCTTGAGTGATAACAGTAAGGTTGGGTTGAACAAAGGTGTTAGGACATTTTGATAATGGGGTCCATGAGGATCCACACGGTCATGGAAGGTTTACCTTGAAATAACTACCGAGATACTATGTTGGGCAGATCAATTGCCCTTTTAAATCAAAACAACTAATCCAACTCACACATAAATTATCAGTCTGGGTAGGTTTTTTGTTTCAAGGCTATCATGCAAAGTATATTCAAGGATTAATGGAAACTTGCACTAATGAAATAAAAACAAAATGTTGTAATATCACTCTCAATACTCAAAGCATACTTGTTGTCAAATCTCAAACCTCACTCGCACTTGCAAAAAGAAAAGACACACAATTGTAGAATAATTCACACTTTGTCGCATGATCACTCTTATTCGAAATAAACCACTCAACACTCAAAAAATTGTTGAAACACTCATTCAATGAAAAAAAATTCCAAGGAATTGTTATAATAATCAAATAACTATCAAACTAATGAAGAGATTGATCCATAACTAATGTTGTTACATAATAATAGAGGTTATAATTCTGCAACTACTCAATGCACGAACAAGATTTGTAACAGTAATAGTAAATTACACATAAATCATAACTATGAGAGAGTAAATACAAAACTAAAATACCTTTCTAACTAGTGATCCCTACTAAGGAGGGCTCTTCCTCCTTAGCAGAGGCTGGCGATTTACACAACATGCGAGCTAATTAAGAGAAAGATATGGAGCCACAAATGGTAGATATTTGCATTAATGAAAAGTTGCAGCACACAATTACAATACCGGTACTCCCCTTCTAATCCTATCTATGAATGCCTCATGATTAGGGAGTACATTCTTTTATAATTTCAAAGTATAGGCCAATTTTCGAAAAGCGAGATCATCATGAGAATCTCTCGATTCTCATGTGATCTAAATCGAAAGTATACAATAACTATCTTATAACAAATTATCCTAGTTGAAACAGTTGTAACAAATTTTCTAAATTACAATGATTTATAAATTAGGAATCCTAACTATTTCAATTTAGTTAAAATTTTGTGCTTTCCATAATTTCCTCCTTTCGATGGTCAAGTTGCCTTTGATTAGGTGTTTGTACAAATAAATTTCCATTACTAAACATAGGAGAACTGAGTATTCAAAATAAGCTCAATGTGTATTAGAAACAACAACAAAGCCTTTGTTCCATCCTTGGCAGAGAAAAATTGGGGAAAATATTGTCCTGTAACAACATCTCAAAAAAGCACGCAACTTGAAATGGCCTTTCATCAAATCGTTAATAAAATAGCCTAAAGAAGTTAACTTTTATGCAAAATTACAAGAAAAACTACATACAAATAGAAACATACTTTAGTCAGTGATGGATGTCAGAGTGATAAGGAATGTCTTTGAGAGTCAAAATAGTAAGAAAAGGTAGGGAAAATAGGTGCAAAAATGTTCCAATTATGTGTCTCAACATCTCCCCCCAAATTAAACATTTTCATGTCCTCTTGTAGACCTTTGTAACTAGTTTCCAACATCCAAAGAATGGAGCTTTGAGAAATTTGATGCCCCTATTGTATTTTCATTGGGGGCTCTATAACCTCAAGAGATGACTAACTTTGTTCCCCACAATTTATCATTTGTCTCATATGAATGGTGATACTTGTAAATATGCAGTCAAATGAGTGGAAATATGAATCTAAGAGCATACCAACCAGGCCCACTCCTCTTGATACATTCTACATATTGATGCACCCTAGAAAGTGCATGTACAAAGTTTTGAAAATAGTATGGGTCCTCATTCCTTAATTCCTCCCTACAGGCTTCCCATCTCAACCTACTTCTTCCCAATGCACTATGTCTTAGCCCCTTGATACTCTTAATAAAATGTTACAAAAACATGTTCATATCTCCCTCATTCATTGTTATAGTATCAAAGCGGCCTTCTAGTTGACTTGATTTTCCATGAATGATGTGAAATCCCTTAGCTGAACATGGGGTATGATATTAAAGGTGCTTGATCCAAAACAAGCATTTTCATGTATATACAAATCATATAACAGATGTTGCTCTGAAAAATTATCCTTCTAGAAAGTTTTCGGGAAGGCTTCATTTTCCCTCACTATATATGGCCATTGTTCTTTAATTGTTGTTAGTTGGAAGAGAGAAAGTTTTTATTGTAGATACAAGGGGTAGGAATGAGGTTTTTTGCAACTCAATGCATTCTCTGCAAGCTCATACATCTTCTCCTTTTCTTGTTGTAACAACTTTACTTCCTCCTGCAATTCTCCTACCCACAATATTGCTTTCTTCCTTTCTTTAATATTTATGACGTCTTTAACCAATAAATTTTCAGCCCAAGTCCTCTTAAGGTAGTTCACAATCTCCTTATGTTTAGTCAGAGGGACGACCTCACTTTCCAACAATATTTCCAACCTCTTCCATTTATCTAACTCCTCATGCATAAATTTTGATTTCAACAACTCTTCAAATTCTAATTGAGTTGTATTTGTTGTTGTTACAGTAGCAGATTCGACAAATTCCTACAATATTTGTTTATTTTCCTCCATCTGTTGCACTATCTCAATTGTTAGTTCTTGTGAAGCAGCAACATCATTGATAGTTTCTTGTGGAGCAACAGTTTGATTTATTTAAATCTTCCTTGTTTTAGCTATTGGTTCTTGTGGAGCAACAACATAGTTAACAGGTTGTGGAACAACAGACTAATTTTCTCCATCTTGCTCTACTTTAGCTACTTGTTCTTGTGTAACAACGACATCATCTGCAAGTTCTTGTAGAATATCAGTATGGAAATCTACATCTTGTTCTCCCACTTGAACTCCAACATAAACAGTGGTTGGCTCCTTATAATCTGACTCCTTAAGTATTTGTCTACAACCCATGCAAATTTTTTCAGTTGTGTCAGTAGGTAACACCATTCCAGCCACCTATACCAGGGTTTCCAACCTTGTTTGTTTCTTAAATCGGAATCATTCCTTAAGCATAGAGAGTTTCTTTTTCAGGTTTTCATTTTCATCTTCATATTTCAATACATTAATTTTCTAATTAATAGGATCAATTTCAAACTTACCCGGTGAAGGAATGCTTTCCTGCTCCAGTGCGGGTTCCTCCTCCTTTCACTCACTCACATGTTCCTTTAGTTCCTTGGATTCCTTTGAATTTGTTGCAGCAATATGGAATTTTTTTCATCAAGGTAGTTGATGGTGTAGTAGTTACTCACACTCTCTTCTTAGGGTTTTTACCCCCGCAACACCTTCTTTAGTGACCTCTTCTTTACCCTCATTTGCAGAGGAATTTCTTTCTCAGGTACTGTTTCAGATATCTCTTTCTTGATTTCCTCTATCTCAGATGCCTCTATTTCAGGTTTCTCTACTGCAAACACCTCTTCTTCAATAGGGCATCCATATTCAACATACTTAGACTGTCCACTAGATACATCCATCAGTCCTTCAATACAATATTTCTTCATAGAGTGTCTGATTTTAAGACCCCTCCGATGAGGCCTAGGAGGTGTAAATTCCCTTACTTCTGGTGTTGATTCAACACTTTCCTCTTGTTCTTCAACTTCACTCTTTTCCTCCTCATGAGTTGGTGCATGCAACCCTGTTATAAACCTAGTCCATGTGCTTCTTTATTGTTGCAGTGTGTCAATTATGATCAATTTGATTGGCCCATGGTTAGTTGAGCATGTTTTAGGATGCTTTGTCATTCATACAACTCCATCCATATGTTGTAATGATTTTAACAGATAGTAGAGCAATTTCATTAACTGTCCCTTGTGAAAATGAGCTAATAGCTAAAAATGGTAATGAAATACAATCCCAAAATTCCCTTCACAAGTGATAAACATGTAAATAAAATAAGCTACATCATCCCAAGGATGAGTAAGGTATTTTATATCAATCCATCTTCCCTTGTGCCTTACCTCCTCACCTTACTGTGAGAATGTATCCTTAGCTATTGGGATTGTTAATTTCCTACAGAACTAGTGTATTCCCATCTGAGGAAAACTTGTCACCCTAGAAATTAATTCTTCTGTAACAACAATCATAAATCCTATAACCATTGAACCCTTCTCATTCAGATATTATGTGAATTCCAAAGAAATATATTCATGAAATACTTGCAACCTCTCAAAATAAGCTAACCAACCCGCACTTTAAAATATCTCTAAGGCTTCTATATGGTGTAACAAAGCATTAGTATAATCAGGTTCATAGTGGATTGTTGCTACTCCCATGGCTGCTAAGAAATGGTTATAGGGTTAACACTTGGTTCATGCAAACATTTGCTAGAATAGAGAGTATTAGTCTGCTAGAATTGGCTTACCATTTCAACAGTTTTGGGGTTTATGCCATAATTGATGATTATTGGTAATAATTTTGGGTAGTCACACTGGGTTTCAAGAATAATGATGGGAGTAATAGCAGCTTAGTTTTATTAATACAGAGTCTAATAAATAATTTCTAGATCGAGATAGGGGTACAGTATCTCATATGATATAAAATTACTAAATTAGAATAGTGGTATGGTGTATCGTATGACAGATATGATCCACCACCATCCCCCCAACTTAATGATAACAGTCATTCTCAACTTGTGTGACAAGGGGCGATATCATCCTTAAATCCATAAATGTGAGCAAATGACAAAAGGCATACTTGTCGTCGACTTACCACTATGTTGACTTGGAGATTGTACAAGTGTAATGACTTCATTGATACTATGCAACGTCTCATTCATGGCATATGTCCATTGGTGAAATCATCCATTAGAATGATACGGTGAGAGAAACTGATGTGTCAGCAAAATCAGGTGTATCAACATAGAGCTATATTTTTCAACCATGAGAATGAAAAAACACATATGAGAGCTTGTGATGGTGAACAAATGAAAATATCCATGGTCTATATCAACAAAACTAAATAAAGTTGTAAGAGTGGCTTACACAAGTTCGTAGTTGTATTAGTAAAGTTTTGAATAATTATATCAGTTAAAGTTGTTGTATGCAAGATTGAAATAAATGTAGCATCTTATAGATATAGAGTCTATAACAACAAAACATTTAAACAGTGAAGTATTTACAAACAAAGAAGAAATATCAAATGTTGCCATAGAAGGATAAAGAGAGATGTGTTGACTGCCAACAAGTTGGATTTATGCCACCATATTCATCCAATGGCACCCCAGAGGAGTTTTCACCATTAGAGATTTTTTTTTTTTTTAGATAATAAAAAATTAAGTGACTAGCAGTGTAGGAAAAAATTTCCTTGCCCCAACAACTTCAGAGTTAGAAACTACATTTGAGATAATGTTGACAAATGAATCCTTAGAATTAGTTTTGTAATACAACTACATACGGTGTCCATTGGATAGAAAATATGTCTGAGATCAATCAATGGTTTCCAATTTCATAGCCCCATTGTCAAAGATTGTTTCTACCTCACAAGGTCCTAACCACCAGATGTAAAAATTCCCTTTGAAATCATTAAACCAAGAGTCATATAGCAGAGCCCAATCACCCTTCTAAAACACCTTCTTCTTGATAAGTTTATCATGCCACTTGACACACTATTTCCGAATGATATATGTTTGTTGCACAACAACCAAGTACTTCTCATCTAGTTCACTCAGTTGTTCCACTCAATGTTTCTGAGCTACAATCTAGACTAAATTCACCTATGAAGCAATTATAAGTTTTTTAATCTCAAATTGAATGGGAAAGGTGAATCTTATACTTTCTGACAAGGTCTTGTATCATCCAAGAAGTAAATTATGCTCCCCCATATGTAATTATCTCCTTTGGCACTCCATATTGGGAAAACATTTCCTCAAATAAAAATCCTGAAACAACACATTCAGTGGCCCTAATGAATGTTCTTGCCTCCACCAACTTGGTGACATAGTTTGTACATATAAAATATGATAGATATTCTACTAATATGGGGGATTAATTGGTCCCATAAAATATAAATCCAATCTCTTGAATGGTTCCATCACCAATTGAGGTTGTAATGGCATTTCATCTGACTGAGTAGGCTGACCCATCCTTTGATAACTATTTCACCCCTGAACATATTTCATTGCATTTGAAACACAATAGGCCAAAAATAACCCATCTAAAGCACCCTTTGACCTATTCTCTTTCCTGCAAAATTTCCTTGTGTCCACAAGGTCCATCATGACAAGCCTTGAGAATGTCATGAATCTCATCCTCCCTAACACACCTTCTAATATGCACTTTGTTGAACAAATTTTCTCTTTTCCTTAGGAGAAAGGTGATATGGAAGCTTTCTTGTGGCAATTTAATGTGTGAATACCAAGGTGATTAAGTGGATAATATAAAAAGAAACTCATATGGAAAATATTCTTCAACAGGTAGATCATTAGTAACATTAGTCAATCTCGAAATAAAATATGCAACAACATTATCCTTCCGAGGTTTGTTTAAAATAGTAATATCAATTTTTTGGAGTAACAACAACCACCTTGTAAACTTGACATTAGTCATTGGCTTATTCATTAAAAATAGAATATAAGAGTGACCAATATGCACAAAAGTTTGATAATCAATAATTAATGCCTAAATTTGTTAATAGCATGAATAATAGCAAGAAACTCTTTTTCCATCACCGTATAGTTTACCTCTATTGGGGTGAAGTTCTTGTTGATATAGTAGATAGAATAAGGTTCATTACCTTCCTACTATCCAAACACAACTTCAATGGTTGTATCAGAAGAATCAGTGGAGATGTGAAACAACAATCTCCAATTAGGTCCTCATAAAATGGGACTTGTTTTTACACACGTTTTTAGTTCTGTAAAAGTGTTGTTATACTTTCTAGTCCATTCAAAATATTTATTATTTGTTAATAGGGAAAAATATGGGAATGCAATCTTGGAAAAAAATTCTATAAATCATCTATAATAACCTACCTGTCCCAAAAATCTACGTACCTCCTTCTGAGTCTTAGAGGTGGGAATTCTGAAAATCACCTCAATGTTTTCTAGATCTATTTGTATACCTACAATAGAGAGATAGTGACCTAAAAAATACCTTCATTCATCATCATCTAGCACTTCTCAATACTGAGATAGAGGTGGGCTTGTATGCAATGCTCAAGTAGTTTTTCAAGCCTTTGTGCAAGGCTTAAGCAAACTCATTCCCATAGATGTAAAGTCATCCATGAATATTTATAGACAATCATTAACCATATCACCAAAAATTCCTAACACTATTCACTAGAAGGTTGCAGGTGTGTTACAAAGTCCAAAATGGAGGACACTATAGGAAAATGTACTCCGGGGAAGTGAACGTAGTTTTGTCCTAGTCCTCTGGTGAAATTTGAATCTGGTTATAGCCACTAAATCCATCCAAGAAAGAGAAAAAAAAGATTACTAGACAAAGTATCAAGTACCTAATAAATAAAGGGCACTCGAAAATGGTCCTTTTGAGTACCTTTATTTAGCTTCCTATAGCCCACACAAACTCTTCACTTTCCATTGTTTTTAGGAACCATATAAAAAGTGGAGATACCCTTTGATTGTGTTGACAATGCTAGACTTGCCAACATGTCAAGGGGATCCCCCCAGTAAGAAGTCCCAATTAGACCTCAGACCGTTTGGTGTAAGAGTCCCAACAGTGGGTCGTAAAGCAATGCCTTGACAACGATGTCACATAGAGGCAGGTAATATAACTTGTTGGTAGCAATAGTGTGACCACTATAGTGAGTCAAGGAAGGTGCATGAGAGGTTCTAACACACATGGGTTGAGATGAGTGCGCCCCTTGGAAAACTGTAACAATACTCAGATGGGAAGGGAACACACAAGCTAAGATACATCACAAGCTGGAAGGCAAGTCAACTGGCAATCCAAAGTGATGGTTAAACCAACAACACATTTGCAACAAGATTCATATAATTGCACACAAAACAGTTCATACACAACTATGTAAGTTAAACAACATACATTGCTACAAGAACTAGAACAGTCCAACTACAATAACAACATATGCACGAAAGCGTGTTGGCTCTTATTATATAAAGAAGTGTAAGTTCTAATCATACAATACATCCATGTAAACATGCTAGCCCCCACAGTGGAACGTTACAACCACATCCACCTGCTCCTCCAAAGAGATGTACTAGCTCCATGTAGTAGAGAATCTAAGGCGCATTACAATACTATCCAAGCTCTTTCCAAGATAGTCTTATCAGAAGCTTAGCTGACCAAAAGCCTTTATAATGAGTTATGAGGGACTATTTATAGCAAAGGGTGGGGTGACCCTTGACATTCCCCTTTGTGACAGTTCAACTACCCTCATGACTCTTCACCTACTCTATGACTATTACATCCAACTATGACACTTGACTTACACTTGACATTGCTCAACATTACAATGCACATGTACTCATGTGAGACAACATGGCTTGAGCAAGCCATGCAAGACATCACTAACACTCAGTCCATTGTGATGAGACCAACTCTTTGACATGCTTGTGATGGTGAAGGTGGTGAGTTGATGCCAAGATTAGGCATCTATGATGGTGTGCATGCACCTCATGGTGACATCTTGTTCAAGCGAACTATTTCCTCCATTGTAACTGGTGCATTGGTTCAGCTCCTTCATCCAACTTGTCTAATAACATGTGCATAGTCTTCTTGGGTGTGGCTGAACTGAAAACATACTTATGCATAGTGTACATGATAATCTTCAAGTGTGTGTTGGTGATCATGCGCATCAATTTGCCAAAGTACATGTTCAGCTCCAGTTGGACTTGATTTTTGTCTTCGCCTTGGTGAGTGTGTTGAATGGGTTGGACTGCATGCATGTGCACAATGACATGCATGCTAATGAATCCCTTGCATGCGATCAACAACACTTCTCACCATGTCTGCTCTGTGCTAGCTGTTGGGATGGATCTTTAATTTGTACATGCATAGTTTCATCCGTGAGTGCATGTTGCGCCCACTGATGTCCCTGTTCTTGCTGCAACTCATTCATCTGTCTATGCAGCTTCATGTTCTTCATTGAGTTTCTGCTTCATCACATGCAAATCCTTCTTTTTCCATTCTCTATCTTTGCATGATCTTCATGTCGCGCCATCACCCCATAGCCTGAGTCTCCAAAGTTGCTTTCATCATTAGTGGATCTACTTGAGCTTGCAACTTTGTTCCGCCTATGTGTTGTCAACAACCTTACTCTTGCATTCATTGCATTCATTGCATTCAGAATGCTGCCTTTAGATGTTGTTCATGATGTTGTTGGTTGTGATGCCGCTCTTGTCATATCTTGATGTCCTTGTCTATGAACAACTTGATATCTCTGTGAATTGGCAAGCTCATAGATAGTTGATCGACTACATCTCCAGGTGTTCTCTGAATGCTGTCTTTGACTCTACTCTCTTGGAAACCATTACACCTACATTGTTGAGAGGCAGATGAACACCTACAATACCTTGAGACATGGCAACACTCATGACAAGAAATCTATCAGTTGAAAACCAAAATGAACTTGAGAACTGACTTGCAACATACCTGTGTGACCAATCATGAAGGTTGCCCAATTTCGGTTGGGAGGTTGGGAGACTAACTGCCAAGACTGTGCAAGGCACAATTTGGGTTGCTGGAAGACTGACTGAGTGTTGGAATTGCACAATGCACAGTCCATTCTAGATGCTGACTGTTGGGATTGCGTAATGCACAATCTCAGTTGGAGATGGTTGCAGGCTCAGTGACTGCATTTCACAATTTTCTGGGCCAACAGTCACTGTCCCTGATAAATGCACAAAACATTCCTAGAGGACAGTGCCTGGCTAGAAATGTGCATTTCCTGAGAGGAATACAAATCCTTCCCTCTCAGGATTGCGCAGTGTTGTCTTGGTGAGGCTCTTGGTGAGGAAGAGTCTAGCCCAAGGTTTCCCAGACTCACCAACAGGAAACTGAAAGTGAATGTGAGTGTGAATGCATGGTGATATTGAGTGTAAGCATAAGTGAATGATCATGCATGCAAATGGTGAATGACAGATTCAAGAAATGGAACGACATGCATGTGGGTGAGGTGAGTCGCTGAATCAGAGACCATTCGTGAAAAGCAGTTTCATGCATGCGACATCAGTGAGATAGGAACGAAAACCGAAATAGTTCTACAACAAGTTAGTATACATGTAAATGATAGCAAGCATTCAAATAAATCAAGCAAACAATACTCACACAAGTGAAAACACAAAAAGCGACAGAAATGCAACAAAAGGCATGGAAAGCGGTCTTACCCCAAAACAATTGTGTTGAATGTGCCGACTGCCCCTAGATGTGATGTGGGACGTCAGAGCTGCAAGGTTGATGTGAGGAATTAGCTCTGCAACATCCGGTTGATGAGTTTTGATAACATCGAGGTTGTGACATGCATGCCAGAAATCTAGGGAAAGCAACACTTGGTGGGAGGTTTCTGAAATGATCCTTGCATATAACCTCCAACTGCGAAAAATAGATCCCTGAAACAAGGGATGCCTTTGCATGCTGCCTTGGGAGAAGTAGTCCAAGCATGCAAGTTAGTTTTTCTCAGTGCTAGAGGGAACTAGTCAACCAGCTGCACATGCAAGAGATTGTTGGACTGCTGGAAGAAAATGTGCATTTCTGGCTAGGAGTTGGGTTGACTGCCCAGGAGATTTGCACAATTTCTCGGTCGAGCAGCTGGTTGCTGCCCAAGTTTGCAGAAATTCTGGGCTGAGCAGCCCTGTTGGGAAAATTGCATAATTTTCTCTATGAGGGTTGACTGGCAGAATTACGCAATTCTGGAGCCCAGTAAGCTGCCAGTTAGGATTGCAAAATTTTTGGAGGGAAGGCTTGTTTCCCTCCATAATTGTGCAATTTCTTGGGGGAGTTTCTTAGCCTGTAGCTGGACCAAGTCCAGGTGACCAGCCTGTGGGGGGAATGCATCGAGTTGTGATCAACACACTGCCTTTGTGCAAGCAAAACATTGAAGCTTGTGAACTTGACGAAGCAAGGCAAGTTGCTCTAAAAAGTTTGAAGGGAGGCTCCAAAATGAAGCTAAGGAAAAATTTTGGAGGGTGGTTGTAGCCGCTACAACACTTGGCGACACACTAGTAGAACTCTAGTTCTCTGAATGGACCTTGTTCATGAAAAGCAAGTCTAACACCTCTGAGAGTATTGTTTTATTCTCAACTCCTCTTGGTTTCCTCACTAGCTTGATTGTAAGATGTAGCATCTGCCAAGATCTTGGTTGATTGACACACATTCCAAGCCAAGGCAACACAATTGTTTTGATTTGGGTTAAGGGGTATATTGGTGCACAAGCAGTATAGTCATCATATTCTTAGTTTCATCTCTAGTGTTGCTCCGTTTCCAGTAGGCCTAGACAGTACCCTGACATAATCACATAGGAACACAAGCATGGCTCCACTGCCAACAATCCTGTTAAGTACTCCAATAGAGTTACTTGTATCACCTCTTTGCATAGGAATTCTTTCTCTTCTTTCACATTATTCATTTTCATTTTTTTCAAACTTTTTTCACTTCTTGATTTTTTTTTCATTTCCATCTTCGTAAATGTGCATAATACTTATTCATTTCAGAGGTGAAAGAGGGATCTCAACTTATTGAGATCTGAAGAGGTTGTTCCTACAGAGAAGTAGTTTATTATACCTCTGACGTGCCTTTTAAGGTTTTCCCTCTCACCTTACTCTACTTGACTGAGCTGACAAGGGTTAACCCAAAAAAAACCGACTAGAGTAAGTGACACTAGTTAGCGTGTAAGCACTGTGTTTTCACCAAGGTTCACTTCAAACCATATGCATTCTCCTTCGACGTATCATGGACTAAAAGTAACAATCTCTTCATACATAGGCAGGATGACAGATAACCAAGTAGTGATAGTTGCACAAGGCCTCTTGTACTTTACCCAGCTTGCTTCAAGAGTCATACATAGTTTCATGCGAAACTAATCTACGAACGAAACAAGTGAGCTAACAATTAACAAAGAAAAGAAAAAGAAGAAGAAAAAGTTAAAACAAATAAAGTAAGAAAACAAGCAAGCAAACAAACAAGCCAACAAGAAAACAAAGCAAGTAAGAAAACAACTCAAAAGCAAACACTACTCCTACTTCTAAGCTAACAGTGCATGGGTCATCTCACATGAAGTTATACTTCCAATGCAGCCACCAACGCATTGGTTGACCCATGTTGGTGAAGGCATGGTTTGCGAAAAAGACAGTTGTGCGAACTAGAAAACAAGAAAGATATAACAATGAAGACAAACACACTCTGAGCTTACAAGCGACCACATAACAAGGATGAGTGAAAGTGTGTGACATGCATTCTGTGGAGCTACCATGATGTTGTGCTACACTGCATGCATATGTTGAGTGTATGCATTCTCTTGACTATGCAAGAAAATGTGAGAAAGGTAGACCACTTGCATCGTGCACGTGTTCTTTCTGTGTAAGATTCCTCCAACGCATGAGTGATGGGATCGTGTAGTTCGAGTGGAGGAAGTGAAATATGGGTGTTGGGTTGGTCTTTTATGCAAAGTAGAGAGTGATGGGTAGCCTTGAGTGTTTTAACAATTTCCTGACCGGAAGTGAAACCAACCTCAGGACAACGAGGGCCTGACATAACCATCATCTTGTGCAGAAGTGCCTCGACAGTCTGGGGGGTTTCAACTTCATTGATAGATAGATCATCGTGGAATAGCGTCTTGGACAGATTAACAATGATTGAATCAACATTGTGATTGGATGAGGAAGTGAATAGATCACGACAACCAAGATCAGAAAATTTGAGATGTTTGTTGGCATCCTCAGGATTTGATGAATCGGGCAGAGGGGTAGATGGAAAGCAAAGATGTTCACCTGCTATGTTTTCAATAAATATAGATGACAGATTGGATGGATTTATTGGGGAAGATGTGTCCTCCCCAAACTGTAATGACAAACTGACATATGAGGTGTCCTGTGAATGATCTAAAGTAGAAACATCTGTAAATGGGTTTTTAGAGGGGAAATCACCAGTGGCAGAATCACAAGGGATGTCAGGATGAAGCAGATGAGGTGCGGATGGAAGGGAGTCATCCCTCACCAAAAATTCTTCTTTAGATTCCCACACACACTCATCATGAATGATGGCACAGGTTGGCTGCATAACACCAACTTTGTCGACAACTTGATCCTCGTTCACAATGGGTGAGGATTCCGAAGTGGGAGAAAACAAAACAATACAATCCGAAGGATCAACAAAATGCGAGGACGAAGGTCGGGGGAAAGAGTCCATGTGACAACCAATGGGCTTGCAAGCCAAATCTACACAAATCTCAAGAACAGGTGGGGTGGGAGAGTGTGACAGTTCAACAGAGGCATGTGCATGATCTCCCACATCACTTTGCGGTAGTGGAGCTATTTCATGAGGAGAAGAAGGACTGTCACTTGTGACAACAACTGTGCCTGCCTGTGATTGCGTAGCTTCATCACTGAAGTGTGTTGAGCGAGGTTCAAATATGTGAAGAAGATACTCAAATCTTCCACAAAGAAATTCCCAATCGATTTCATCATCAAGAAATCAGTATGCAAGATTTCAAAAGTGTGTGTAAAACTGATGAATGGATTCATCTGGTGCTTTTTGTAATTTCGTAATTTCTTGATCAAGTGCTTGATGGTCAAAGTGATTGAAAGCATGGTCTATCTCTGTGACCAGATGAACAAGAGAATGAATATATTTTTTGGGCAATGTGGCGCAGTAGTGCTTTAGGTGCCCTTGAAGCATGTAGATGAACAACGCATAACTCATCTATTCCTCAAAAAATCCATGTCTTTCGCATGACCCTATGATGCTGACTGCAAGCCTAACTAAGGTTGCATATCCTCCAAAATCATATGTTTCATGAGACAAGTAATCTAAGAGCTCTTCTGATATAATGAAATCGTTTCCATAAGACATACATTCTGGAAGAGCAACTTGGTAGTTAGTCATGATAAATGTGTAGATATTCAAAACAGTTGTGAGGGCTCAACTTGTCATCTAGCCCTCCTTCTAGTGCCAAAATGTTGACGGTGATAGAACCGCCAACATGTCAAGGGGACCCCCTAGTAAGAAGTCCCAATTAGACCTCAGACCGTTTGGTGTAGGAGTCCCAGCAGTGGGTCGTAAAGAAATGCCTTGAACGCGATGTCACACATATGCAAGTAAGATAACTCTGGTGGTAGCAAGAGTGTGACCACTGCAGCGAGTCAAGGAAGATGCATGAGAGGTTCTAACATAGGTGGGTTGGGATGAGTGTGCCCCTTGGGAATCTGTAACAGTACTTGGATGGGAAGGGAACACACGAGCGAAGATACATCACAAGCTAGAAAGCAAGTTAGCTGGAAATCCAAAGTGATGCTTAAACCAATAGCACATTTGCAACAAGATTCATATAATTTCATACAAAACTACGTAAGTTAAACAACATACATTGCTACAGCAACCAGAACAGTCCAATTACAATAACGACATATGCATGAAAATGTGTTGGCTCTTATTATATAAAGAAGTGTAAGCTCCAATCATACAATACATCCATGTAAACTCGCTATCACCAATAGTGGAATCTTATAGCCACATCCACCTACTCCTCCAAAGGGATGTACTAGCTCTGTGCAGTGGAGAAGCCAAGGCACGTTACAATACTATCCAAGCTCTCTCCAAGATAGTCTTATCGGAAGCTTGGTTGACCAAAAGCCTTTAGAATGAGTTATGAGGAACTATTTATAGCAAAGGGTGGGGTGACCCTTCACATTCCCCTTTGTGACAATTCAACTACCCTCATGACTCTTCACCTACTTTATGACTGTTACATCCAACTATTGACACTTGGCTTACACTTGACATGACTCAACATTACAATGCACATGTATCATGTGAGACAACGTGGCTTGAGCAAGCCATGCAAGATATCATTGACACTCGGTCTGTTGTGATGAGACAAACTCTTTGACATGCTTGTGATGGTGAAGGTGGTGAGTTGATGCCAAGATTGGTTGTCCATGATGGTGTGCATGTACCTCATGGTGACATCTTGTTGAAGCGAACTCTTGCCCCCGTTGCGACTGGTGCATTGTTTCGGCTGCTTCATCCAACTCATCTGCTAACATGCACATGGTCTTCTTGGGTGCGGTTGAACTGACAACATATTTATGCATAGTGTTTGTGCTGATATTCAAGTGTGTGCTGGTGGTCATGCACATCAACTTGCTAAAGTACATGTTTAGCTCCAATTGGGCTTGCTTTTTGTCTTCGCCTTGGTGAGTGTGTTGAATGTTGGGTTGTGTTATATTCTTTCCATGACTAACCTATGTAGTGAACCGGGGGGTTAGAGGGG
>APFE030177169.1:15101-43052 GCA_000404065.3 Pinus taeda
GAGGAGCAAACAGAAGCACCTGTTGGCAGAGGAAGAACCAGCAGGGAACTTCGTCAGATTCTGCGTGATGCAGAGAACATCATCGAAGAGCCAAGGAACAGTAAAAGGGAGCGAAAACAGCCATACAGGTATTAGGCGTTAGTAGCTCAAGATGGAAAGCCTGCCAGCTTCAAGGAGGCAGCGCAGCATCAGGTCTGGCTAGATGCGATGGTGGAGGAGTATAACTCCATAATGGTAAACGATGTCTGGGAGGTAGTGTCAAGGCCTCAAGACAAATCTGTGGTAGGTACAAGATGGATCTACAAGATCAAATATGTTGCGGATGGCAGTATTGAAAAATACAAGGCCAGGTTTGTGGCTAAGAGGTATGCTCAAAAGGAAGGGATTGACTATGAGGAAACCTTCGCCCTAGTAGCCAGGTATAAATCTATTAGGACCATGATATCTCTTGCAGCCCAGATCGGATGGGAGATCCATCAAATGGATGTCAAGACGGCATTTCTAAACGGGGTAATAGAAGAATAAGTATACATTGAACAACCAGAGATTTTTGAAACTCATGAGAAGAAGTCTCATGTATGCAGACTGAAGAAAGCCTTGTATGGGATGAAGCAGGCACCAAGAGCGTGGTATGGTCGAATAGATGGCTACTTGCAGAAGATGGGGTTTGTCAAGAGTGACGCGGATCCGAATCTCTACTATCTGGTTGTAGAGAGCGAGCCACTTATCTTAGTATTATATGTGGATGATCTCTTCCTGACAGGATCATCCAGACTCATTGAAGACTGCAAGAAGAACATAGCCACAGAGTTCGATATGAAGGATCTGGGACGAATGCACTATTTTGTAGGGTTGGAAGTTTGGCAGCAGAAAGGAGAAATCTTCCTTGGGCAAGGAAGATATGCTACTGAAATTCTGAAAAGGTTCGGGATGGGAGACTGTAGACCTATGGCTACGCCAATGATCACCAACTAGATAAAGATTGATGCATTAGAAGACGAGGATGTCGATCCCACCCTATACCGACATTTCATAGGGTCCCTGATGTATCTAGTCAATACCAAGCCAGATATTTGCTACGCTGTCAACACCCTCAGTCAGTTCATGGTGGAACCAAAGAGGGCTCACTGGGCAGCAGCTAAGCACGTTCTTAGGTATTTACAGGGAACAATTGATTATGGGCTCTTGTACAACAAGGAGAAGGATATCAAGTTGAGTGGATTTACTGATGCAGATTGGGCAGGAAGTTTAGTGGATCGGAAAAGTACCTCTGGGTACTATTTCAACATTGGATCAGAAATAACCTCCTGGTGCAGTAGGAAATATAAGTATGTGGCTCTGATCTCGTCCGAGGCAGAATATATGGCAGCAAGCACAACTTCGTGTGAGGCCATATGGCTTAGAAAACAACTGGTAAACCTATTCAGAAGAAATATGGAGGCAACCAGGATCATGTGTGATAATCAGAGTTGCATCAAACTCTCTGAGAATCCAGTATTTCATGATAGGTCAAAGCATATTGATATCCAGTGTCACTTTTTCAGAGATTGTGTCCAACGTGGAGTTGTCAAATGACCTACACTCCTACAGGGGAACAAGTGGAAGATATCCTCACCAAGGCCCTTGGAAAGTCAAAATTTGACTACTTCAGGGAAAAGATGGGGATGGTAAAGAACCCCTTTCAAAAGTAGTGTGTTAGCAGCACGAATGAAGAGGGAGTTGCAGTGCAGATACAGTGTTGGGAGAAAGGACCAACAAAAGCACAGATGCAGAGGGAGTTGCAGTGCAGATGCAGGGTTGGGAGAAAGGACCAACAGCAGCACAGATGCAAAGGAAGGTGCAGTGCGGCTGCAGTGCTGAGAGAAAGGACTAGTGGCAGCACGGATGCAGAGGGAGTCGTCGTACAGATGCAGCAGTGGCAGTGGCAGAACCATGGGCAGCAGTACAGGATGCAGCAGTGCAGAGGATGTTGGGCAAGGAGGCCTAGCATCAACACAAGTACTGATGCCGGATGATCAAAGTAATACTCAGTGAGGAGTATTGCTAGAGCACAGTCCTCGCTAAGAGGGAGTGTTGATTTGAGGTAGCATCGGATGTGCTCTAGCCACGAAATTTGGTGGAGAGGTTGGGGCAGATGAGATCTCTAATACCCAGAAAGGGTTTGGGCAGATTCTAAACAGATTGGGAGATATTAAAAAATTAATATTTTAATGGAGTCCCTAAGTCTAAACTTGGGGAAAATAAAATATTAAAGTGTATTAATATGAATCTATGTTAGAATGGTCCAAAAAGACATGGATCAAGCCAAATCTAATCTTAGTCGTTGATTAGGGACTTAATCTCAGCCGTTGAGATGTCAACAAAAAAATTATAAGAGGCTTGAGGGGCACTTGGAGAACACAATTAGGGAGACTAGTCAGTTCAATTTCTGGAGCGGGGTTTGCTGAGAAATTGAACTAGTGGTCTGGAGAGCAATCAGGAGGCAGCAAGTACGGAACAGAGAGACAGGAGATCAGTGCAGAAGAGGCAGACGCAGAGCCAGAGGAAGCCACGCAGAGGCAACAAAGACTGCGCAAAGCCAGAAGGGCCTGCGTGATCCACGCAGAGGCTGCAGGAGTGGCGCATAAGCCCAGAGAGGCTGCATAGATCCTCATTAGGCTAACGGAGAGGGTTTCAAGTTGTAACAGAGGTCTAGGGCCTATGCTGGGTTTAGGAAAGTGCTGGAAGTTTGTCTATCTATGGATAAGCCAGTTTGGCACCCTGTTGTACAAGAAAATTGCTGAATAATAAAATCCTCCCTTGCTGCATCGGTTTTCCCACATTGGGTTTTTTCAGGGACATTAGTCCAAAATAATTGTGTCAATGTGTGTATATTTTTGTTTCTGTATTACGATGTGATATCTACAGCAGTATTTATTTTAATGTTTGTTGAAGTAATTTCATGAATAACTTATGATGAAATAAGTAGGAAAAGTAAATCAGTTGCTGCAGTGATAGAATTTTCACACTTCTCTTGCTTGTCCTTCTTCCTGAGAGGACACTACGTATTATAGTGGCCAAGATCACCACACCTGAATCACTTGACCTTAGATAGGTCCTTCTTCTTCTTCTTCCCCCCTATCCCTGGCTGGGACCATTCGATGTTAGGGCCACATTCTCTTCTTCCTTCTCACCTTTTACGCCCTTGTTATTGCTTCACCTCAACTCCACCTATTGTAGGTCAAACCACATCCTATCCCATCTAGGCAAATTGTCTCGGCCCAAGATACTTTGGACAAAGACTTGCCACTCCTCTAAGGCACTGTTCAGTGTCAACCGCACAAGCTTTCTCGGTTGAGATGCCTTCCCAACGACTGCAAGTTGATCACGGACTTCCTTAATCTTGGTGAGGAAGAAATTTATGCCTTCACCCTTCTGCATCCTAATGCTTCTTAGCTTCTCTTGCAGGAACATCTTCCGTTGCTCAGAAGAACCCTGATATAGATGGTCAAGAGTGTCCCACATTTCCTTGAAAGTATTCTTGCCAGATACATGCAATGTTGTGTGGTCCCGGACTCCATCCAGGATCAATCGCTTCGCCTTTGCCATCTCTTTCCTATGTTCCTTCAATTGATCTATATCCTAAGGCACTGCTACCACATTATCTACATAGCCTTTCAATCCATGTTCATCCAGAAGGAAGGACATCATAGCCTTCCAGATGAAAAAATTGGAGGCTCCATCCAACCTATCATAATATCTAAGCCCAACTGTGGCCATATTTGAATCTAGTCAAAAATCTCCCTTCTTTCTCATTGTTCAGTTGTTGAGTCTGCTACACGCACTCCCTTCATGAGTGAGAAACTTTGCTCACAATGTCTGCCAATCTGCAACTAGAAAATCGGGTTTCTAGGACTTGAAACCCCCTGAGAGAAATTCTCTGTGTTTGCCTTTTGTTGAGAAATCTAAGGCATCAAGTATTAAGTGATTTCTCTTCAATTAGTAACTGCTTGTGAGTGCTTTTTACTTCTTTAGATTAGGACCTTTTTTTACTTAGGTTATTAGTCTTCTTCTTTGTCAAACAGCTACCAATGCATGAATATAAATGGGCAAGAGACACAAAAGGTAGGCTATCAGCCAGGGCCAAAACCTCTCACTCTTTGAGAGGAAAACCCACACAAATTCTTCTTATAGAGATTCCAATTAATGAATACCAAGACCAAGACCCTTGACCTAATTGCCACTCCAAGACCAAGACACTAGTTCTCTTGATTGTCAACCTTCTGCTCTTTTCCTCTTCTTGACTTCTCTTCCACTTCGACCATCTTAGCACTGAGACATAGTTACAGTGGTAGCATTAAAACGAATTGTGGTTACACTGAGATCATCTCCTATCCGAGCTCACTGAGATGTTCACCAAAACTATGATAGCAACAAACTATGGTTACACTAAGATGGCACCAAGACTGTAGTTATTGTAGTCACTGTACAGCATCTGAATTATTCACTGTAATAGCATCTCACTGCAAAGTGAACTGTTTACTGTTATATATCCTGTTATATATATATATATATATCCGAACTGTTTACTGTTATATATCTGAATTGTTCACTGTTGTATATCTGAACGGTTCACTGTAATTAACCCGAGTACCTGTACCCTTATCCAAGCTCCTTCACCGAATCTTGTCTCTGCAATTAGCCACCGAAATTTCAGAGATGATCTGAACGTATTCACTGTGGAATCGGCCAAGCTACCTATTTAAAATAGTCTGTCCATGTAAATTAGCCGACATGACGATGTGAAGAGTTGTGTCTCCAATTTAGGTGAGTCAACATGAGTTTTATATTTCATCTTGAAGCCGACTTAAAGAGGGATAACTTGTGCTTGTCTTGGAGGGCTACTTGACAATCCTATTGACTTATATGCATTTGTAACATGTCCAAGAAGGGTTCTTCACACATGACATTGACTCTCTTTGACTTTTATGACTAGATGACAAATCCTAAAGGCTCACAATGGGAGCCATCTAAAAATAAAATCCCTTGCTAATGAAACCCATGAGGCAATCATTACAATAATAATTTTATTCTTCTTCTTTACATCATTTACATAAAATCACAATTACACATGTCATTATGAAGACCGAACCTAGTTACTTTCCAACACCTTTCTCTTCCACCCGGCGTTGATTCTTCTACTACAAACTGCTGCAAAACCCTTCTGTGCCCAAACAAGGATTCTGCCTAGTGAAAATACCTCATTTGTTGCTCCCTCTACCTGCTAGAATCACTCAACTGTCAAGCCGAATTTTTCTGTCAACATGCACTGAAAAATCAAACTTCCTTGAGCAACTCGCACTTTCTGGCTCAGGCTCTGCACAACCTCCAAAAATTCATCGTGTTGCTCCCTCTGAATAGCGAATTTCTACTTCCGCTTCTAAGTTTCCTCATCTGATCAAAATCACTCTGATACCATGTGAAATTTTTAACTATTGCAGCAACTGGAAATTATTCTTCTAACTGTAGATTAATTAATAGTGTATTTGCCCACACAAACAATGAATAATTCACAATTGCAATTTTCACCAAATTAAATTTTGCAGAAGATAAACTAGAAACTGAGAAAATACTGGAACACACACAACATTATCATAGTTATTTTTGGACAAAAGTCCTCGGAAAAACCCAACTTGGGAAAACCCCTGCAGCAATTGAGGGTTTAATATTATTAAGCAACAATAAAATTCTGAGTACAATCTATGGATGCCCAACTGACAATCCAATCAACAAAATAAACTGACTGAAATATTTGTGATGCAAATACCTCAGCACCACGCTTGATCTTGCTCCAACAATTGACCAAACGAGTCAGTCGTATGGCCTCTATGTGAGCCTCTGCGCAGTGCTTGCGCAAACCCCAACACGCTAAGCCCGAAACTGCAAGAAAAATGACATCCTAGCTGATTCTGCCTCTGGGAGAAATTCGCTTGGCATCCTGGAGAATTTCCAAACCAACAACAACTGAATTTCTATTCCCTTCAAAAGAATCGATCTCCCTTTGAAGCTATCTACGCTGCCTCTGCGCAGCTTCTCTGGGAAATACGACACTTTTGCTACTAACTCTCCGGATCTGGAAGACTTCCTCTGAACTCATTGTCCCTGCCCCTCTCAGTCTCTACTTCCCTTCTCTGGCTCAAACTCTTGCGACAATTGTTGTTGCTGTCTAGAAATCGAACTGCCCAAGGAAATCGATCTCTAGTGTGTGTTCTCCATCTACCCATCAACCTCCTCTTATAATCTCTAGTTGGGGCTCCAACGGCCAAGATTAAAAAATAATCGATGGCTAAGATTATTTCTAGATCAATCATTGTGAGTTTCTAGATGATTCACACCTTTCTCAATTAATACTAATTAATTAATCCATTTTCCTAAGTTTAGACTTAGGAAATATTTAAAAATAGGCTAATAATCTAATTGAGACACTTTTAGGTGGAATTTCCAGAAACGATTTTTGGGTTATGGAGAACTCCTGTGTAGCCCCTCCACAAAGTTTTGAGACTAGAACACCTCCGATGCTACAAAAACTAACAAAACCCCTCTCAACCCCGCTCCTTTGCTCATTTTCCCTTCGCCACAGGCCTCTAGGGCCTTGTCGCTGCCTCTAGGAGGCTTTCTTTGGTGTGTCATGGCCTTATTAGGACTCCTCCCTCTCATCACTGCCCTTCCTTGGCCTCTTAGCCTTATTGTTGGGGTTTCCTAGCCCTCATTCATCGATTCTTGAATCATTGATTGAGTTTGCATTAGTATTTTATCTTTAACAATTTGTTTTGCAGCGATTTTGGAGCTAACTTGGTGGTTGCAGGCGAACAAGTTCATTGGAAGAGTCTCTATTATCCACAAGGCCATTAGGCCTCTTGGTTTGCTCCCTAATCTTTCAATATCATCATTGTCTTCATTTGTAATTCTGAAGCATTTCATGACAGCAGTATATTCAGAGCCTAAACACACTTAAAATAAGTCTAAATTCACTCAAGGCATTAAAATTTAATTTTGTGATTGAATTGATTATACATAAGTCAAGTCTTGTGGACTGTGGGTGAAGTTCCAGATCTGATATATTTGCTACAGCCATCTAAAAATTTAAAAGCACCTACAACAGTGATTAATTCATCTAATAGTGGCATAATAATTAATTTGCAAGCATATTTCTTCATTGGCATATCACTTGCATTGGTTGGGCTTGCATTTTTGGGTTTATCTTGTCATTTCTTGAAGGTTGTTACAATAATCAAAGATTTGATATATGCTGCTAAGGTCTGAATATAAATATTACAGTGGTGTCAAAAGTGGTTGACAGCCATATAATTTCATTTGGCATTTGCTCCTTGCATCTTGTGCATCTTGAATAAGCAGTGTCTAGTGAAATTTGGTGTTTTCCCTTACTGCTGCAATCATTTGTATTTTGGCTGCTCCATTTTTTTTGCATCCATTTGCATATTGCATTCACTGCATTCTTGCATTAGCATATCATTGATTGCATTGGACACAAGTGCTCTAAAAGGCTAATTAACTTGATAAGATTTGCTAATTTCTCTAAGAAATATTGTTTATGCTCTCTTTCTCTCATTAGTCTTGTTATGACATTGAAATATCTTTGTAGTAGATAATTGGATAAGTGGCTATATTGCTATTGGATTTCGTGTGGATCTATTTTGGTAATAAGCATTCTAGCATTGTGTATTGCAATTGAGCATCACATCTAAGTTTACAGTCTCATTAATCAAGATACTCTTAAAGGCACTAAATTGGTAAGAGTAATCATGATAAGAGTAATTGCTAATTGTGTTTAAGTTCTTCTCTCTTGTGTATCAAATTCACACATTGGCACTCTGTTGTTAATTATCTAATTGGCATTTCTAGCATTGTTGAAAGAAGCATTGAATTTGTCTATTTCATGAGCACTTGTCTATTGGTAATCTTGCCATTGAGCACTTTCCTTTTGGTGAAGATTGTCATTACATATTTATTAAGTACTTATTGTTCTAAATTGGATATCATTGCAATTCAAGTGCTTAACACATTTAACAATCTCACTCAAAGTAATCGCTCGTCCTGCATTTGCATTGTAGGATTAGACTTGCATTTAATTAATTTACCTCCAAGCATAAGCTTGGTTGAAAGACTCTAGGACCACCTTTCTCATCTAGCTTGTGAAGTATAGACCCTCTTTAGTGGTTAACATAGTGACTTTGTAGTCATCAGAGCCACAATCTCTGCAGCGCTAGAGGCATCGGGTGGTTAGAAGTCAAGGGGAGGGATCGTTAATCAAGCCATAGCTTGCTTACCCTTGGTTTCTCTCCACGACTTACTCTAGAGACTAGCTTCAAAACATCTAAGGGAAAGGATTCATCTAGTTAGGCATCTAACTTAAAATCAATCAAGATTATGTATTTCACTTAGATTTTAGGTGTTGCATCTCATTTAGGATAGTGAAGCATCCTAAAGCAACAACTGTTCATCCAATGACTTGGTAAATAATTTATCTTAAGCAAGTATTCGACTCCATTTAGGTACTGGTCTTCCAAGATAAGCTAATCAAATCATTTAATTTGCTAAATTGACCAAGTTGCTAGGTCATTCAGTTGTGTCCCCAAGACATGTCGGTTGCCGATAAATCTTGCATCTTCACATTTCATAGGGACTACCCCCTATAGCTTGTTGTAGGGAGACGACTAGAATGGAGAGGTCAAGGATCAGAGTGGCAACCCCCGACATGATCGTTGTCACATCTTTCCTGTACAATTTGAGCAACAACAAGGTCCACAAGGAGTTAGCCTCCCCCTCCGTTGTCCACACCTTGGGTCAGGCCTAGAACAATGCCCCGAAGGTTGATGCAGCTAAAAAGAAAAGAAAAATAATAATTTGGCCACTCTCAATAGGAAATGTACCATAAAATGCAAAAGATGGCGGGGATACAAACTTAGCATGTGAGAAAAAGCCAAACATGAGCTCTACCCCTATCATTATGGTCATCACCCTGGTTCCTAAGGCCGCTTATATTGGCCCCCTTCATCAGTAAGGAACCCATGATTGTCCCAACCCCTAGTGGGCGATGAAATGCCCCACCTTAAGGGGTATCCACTGCTATATCTTACACATCATGCTCTCATCCCCTGGAGCCTTGAGCAATGATAAAAAAAAATCAATAAAAAGCAAAAGGCATATGAACAAGGGTGGAAAAACAAAGGTTGGGGTAACTCATGTACCACGATTGCTCCCTCCTACATTCATACACCCAAGTGTGGGCTTCCCTTATTATAGCTACCCTTGTACTGTGGCATGTGGCATGTGGCTTGAAGCCTTCCCCTAATGTCCCACTCCATTCCACCATTATATCTATTAAAATTGGCAACTAGGGCCAAACTCCATGTGGGTCACCTCATTTATGGCAACTGATATTTTTCCTAGATTCGTCTTGTCGAGAGGTGTAGGATTGATCTAAAGATCATCCGATTCCGACAAGTATTTATGGAGATATGAATTTATTTGTATTTACTTGACAAATTGGCAAGGTCGGCCAGCAGTTAAATGTGTGGCACACATGCCTAGTGAATCATATAAATACAAGAGAGGTTGATTCATTTTCTCATCATCTCATCTCACTCATTCTTCTCTCTCTCTCCTTACCTTTGGGTTATACAAGGAGCAACTCACACGTGGGAAGAAGGAGGACGCATTAGGGCAAGGAGGATGCTGAAAGGAGGACGCTGAAGCTGCTAAAGGTCTCTTTGACTTGCGTTGACCAAGCATTGACTCATCAAGGGTGCTGTTTTGGTGTGGCTGCCTCTCCTAATTAGGCTGCGATTTTGGCACAAAAATCGAGGCAATCTGTCCACAGGTTTGACTGGTGTTGATTGCCCTAATTTGGGTAGCAAGTTTACTTTAGTCAACAGCAGTTTGAATGTGTTTTTGGGGTTGTTCAAGGGCTGTTTCTTTAGGCTGTTCGAAGGCTAGTTGACAGGGAATTGACCAAGCATATTGGAGGTCAATTTCAACTCGTTTGACCAAGTTTGACTTTTCTGATCTAGGGTTTGTTGTTGCTGATATAAAATTACAGAATTCTGATTTTCTAATATCTCTCTGCTGAACTATTGAAGATAAAAGAAGATTTGATCAAAGGGTTTCCCCGCATTGGGGTTTGTCCCTAGCTAACCGCCACATCTTGTGTCTCTTGTCTTGGCTTGTTATCTCTCGATCGTTTAATGTTCTATCTGCACTTTACTTAATGTATATGTGATTGCTAATCTGTGGCTAATAAAAAGAAAAGAAGTAAACTGCTCTAAGCATAGAACATACCATAATTTAACATGGAATCAGTGTTGAGGTGAAGACAGCCCAAGAGCAAGAGCAAGAGCAACCACCGAAGAGAAGGTTGGCAAGGCTATCTTAAAGAAATCATGGGGTCCTCAACACACTTCCCTGCCGAAGACAAACTCCGCGAGAAGTCTGACTATCATGGATGGAAGATGTCTCTCGATCTGACTTTAGAAGATCAAGAAGCGTTGGACCATGTGAGAGGCAATGTTGTTGTGCCTCCATCAAATGCATCCGTTGCTGCCAAAAGCAAGTGGTCCAAGGGAGAAGTCAAAGCAAGGAAGATCATCCGAGACTCTATCGACAAGCGCCTAGTGGCCTATGTTTCCGAGCTGACAACCTCCAAGGAAATCTACGATAGACTAGTGAGTTTATCTAAATTTAATGATGCAAATCAAGTTTTGTTCCTTAGAAATAAGCTGAAGGAAATTAAGAAGGGCAAAGATGAGAGTATGCAAGCATATTTCTTAAGGATCACAGAGATCAAGAATGATCTCCTATCTATTGGGGAAGTAGTTCCTGATAGGGAAATGACTATCACAACTCTTGGAGGATTGCCACCTGAAGGGTATATATTCAAGACTACTCTTCTCAACAATAATTTTATCCCAGGATTTGAGGAATTGATGGCTAGATGTATTCAAGAAGAGACAAGGATAGAAGAGCAAGAAATGCCCGCACTTAAAGGCCATCCCTCTGCCTTTTCTTTTCATGCTAAAAGAAGAAACAATTCTAGGGCTAAATCCAAAGGAAAGGTTGGACCGAAGGGTGGAAGAAAAGGATGATGTTACAATTGTAATAAAATGGGCCACTATGCGAGGGAGTTCCCTCATAAAAGGGACACACACCATGACGATGACCAAAATCACTCTCAAGGCAATCAAAGGAATGGCAGGTCCAATGGTAGAGGTAAAAGAAATGTCAAAAATCAAGAGGACAACCCTTCAAGAAGGCAAGAAACTCCAGGTATGAATTCTAACATTGTTAACAATAAGCAAGATGAATATTGTCTACCAGTGGCCCTCTCTACTACTGCTCCCCCGAACACGCTGGGAAATTTGCTTATTGATAGTGGTGCCTCAAGGCACTTCACTAGTTTCAAAGAAGCTCTCTCTAATCTGATAGAGAAAGAGACCAACCTGGAAATTGTTCTTGGGGACAACGAAAAATATATCGTCAAAGGTGTAGGGAATGTCACTCTTTAATTGAATCAAGGTAATACAATCCATTTGCAAGAAGTCCTATATGTACCTGATCTCAAAAATAATTTGGTGTCCATTTCAGCAATGGAAGACAAAGGCTACAAGGTAATATTTATCGATGGCAAGGTATGTGTATGGAAAAATAATTTTAAAGAAGATTTCACTCTTGGGTTTCAAGTTGATTCATTATATCAGGTTGGAGGAAGTCCACTAGGTGTCATGTCTTGTGACACATCACTTTAGTCCGAACTATGGCATCGGAGGTTTGCTCACCTTCATTATAAAGCTCTACCCAATGCAAGACAAATGGTGATAGGGATGCCTAAGTTCCAAGTAGAGAAAGAAGTTGTATGTCCGGGATGTGCCGAAGGAAAGCTCAAAAGGGGACCATTCCCCTCAAGCCAAAGCAAGACCTCCGATATATTACAGTTGGTTCACTCAGACATATCCGGTATGATGCCTGTGAACTCCCTGGGAGGATATTTATATTACCTCACTTTTACAGATGATTATTCTCGCAAGACTTGGATATACTTCTTGAAAAACAAGGATGAAGTGTTCTCCTAGTTTCGTCACTTCAAAGCCTTGATCAAGAATCAAACAGAAAAGAAGATCAAGATCTTAAGGACTGATAATGGGACTGAATATGAATCCAATGAGTTTCAAGACTTTTGCAATGAGGTTGGCATTAAGAGGGAGACTACTACACCATATACTCCTGAGCAGAATGGTGTGGCGGAAAGGAAGAATCATATGATTGTGGAAGTTGTCTGTGCTATGCTCCATGATCAAAGACTTCCAAAGTTTCTATAGGACGAAGCTGCAAATATCGCCATATATGTACAAAACCGATGTCCTCATCAAGCATTGGGTTCCAAGACTCCCGAAGAGATGTTCACTGGTAAGAAACCTGACGTATCACATTTTAGAATTGTTGGAAGTCCTGTATATTTTCATGTGTCGAAGGAGAAAAGGAATAAATTGGGTGCATCTGGAAAGAAAGGAATCTTCGTGGGCTATAGCAAAAATACTAAGGGCTATAGAATCTATGTGGCTGGTCAAAGGGAAGTCGAGATTAGCCATGATGTCACCTTTGACGAAGATACGACTCTTAGCAAAGTTGACATTCTTCCTACTCAAAGGGGATCTAAAGAAGCTGACACCAGGGAACCAAAGGAAAAGGAAGATGAGACGATGCCCAATGTGGAAGAACCTATGGATCCTATTGATCCCCCTTCTGCAAGAGCCTTCCTCTTCTAGGAAGAGGCCGTCATGGCTAAGGGAGACACTTGATGATGTTGAAGGGAACGTTGCACCCAGGGGAACCTTCCGGGAAAGTAAGAAGTTGACCAGGTATCAGGGATACTTAACCATCATGAGCACAGTCATCCAAAATGAGCCTTCGTGATTCACAGAAGATATCAAGCATCATGTAAGGAAGGATGCTATGACTGAGGATTATGAGTCCATCATGAAAAACGATGTTTGGGATGTGGTCCGCAGACCCCGGGACAAAGCAGTTGTCACTTTGAAATGGCTTTACAAGATAAATCATGCAGTTGATGGAAGTACGGAAAAGTATAAGGCTCGTTTTGTCGCTCGTGGCTTCTCTTAGAAGGAAGGTATAGACTATGACGAGATATTTGCACCTGTTGCCTGATATACCACCATTCACTCAATCATAGCCCTTACTGATTCAGAAGGATGGAACCTACTTCAGATGGATGTCAAGACCGTGTTCTTGCATGGTTCTATCAAAGAGGAGGTCTATGTGGAGCAACTCGAAGGATTTGAGATTCATGACCGAGTATCTGACGTGTGCATATTGAAGAAAGCCCTCTATGGGCTAAAGCAGGTGCCCCGAGCATGGTATGATATGATCGATAGCTACCTAATGAAGTCGGGATTCACTAGGAGTGAAGTCGACCCTAACCTTTACTTTAAGGTTGAAGATGACAAACCTCTCATACTGGTGTTGTACGTTGACGACCTCTTTCTAATAGGTACAAACCCTCTCATTCTCAAATGTAAGAGGGAGTTGGCTTCCGAGTTCGAGATGAAAGACCTAGGACTGATGCACTATTTCCTAGGACTGCAAGTCTGGCAGAATCTAGGGGAGATTTTCCTATCTCAAGGAAAATACATGGTGAAAAATATTGGAGAGATTCGATATGGTGGACTGCAAGTCCGTGACTACCCCGATGGAGCTTGAATTCAAGAAGTTAAGTGTTAACATTGCCAGACTTGTTTTACGAAATGCTACTAAGTATCGTCAACTCGTCGGAGCATTGATGTTCTTGGTGAACTCTCGTCCAGATATATGCTTTGCAGACAACATGTTGAGTCAACATATGGTTGAGTCTCACCACACACATTGGATTGGTGCCAAGAATCTATTGAGATATCTTCATGGCACAATCACTCATGGGTTGAGATACACTACCGGAGATGTGAGACTACATGGATATACTGATGTTGATTGGGCAGGCAGTGTGGTGGACCGAAAGAGCACTTCTGGGTGTTGTTTCTCTTTGGGATTTGCCTCGATATCCTGGACGATTAGGAAGTAGAAGTCGATGGCTTTGAGCACCACTGAGGCAGAGTACATTGTTGTTAGTATGGCCTCTTGTGAGGCAGTCTAGTTGTGGAAGCTCTTCAGTGAGTTATTTGGATTTACATTGGATACCACCGTGATCCTGTGTGACAACCAAAGCGGGATTCGTTTATCAGAGAATCCCATATTTTATGACCGCTCCAAGCATTTCGATATCAAGTACCACTATATTCGAGATATGGTGCAGCGGGGAGCAATAAGGCTCCAACATATTGGTACAGATGAATAGGTCACCGACATTTTGATGAGGCCCCTGGGAAAGGTCAAGTTCTTGACTTTTCGAGAATGACTTGGTGTCATTCAGAGACCCTCGTATGAGGGTCAAGTATGATGTATTTAACTCTGGGAGATCCAGTGGGCGTGGGGTACTTCTTGGAGCAACATGCGACCACAGGGAAACTCACCATCCCCTGGTGGTGCACTATGTACAGGGTGAAAGGTTCAACCTTCCCCTGTGACACCCCATGGCGACTGCCAAATAGGATGATTAGTTCTCCTATGGGCCAGGATGATTAGTTCTCCATGGCGACTGTGGAACAGGATGATTAGTTCTACTGTGGGCCATGATGATTAGTTCTTTGTGGCGACTATGGAACAAGATAATTAGTTCTTTGTAGGCTAAGATCATTAGTTCTTCGTAGCAACTGTGGAACAAGATGATTAGTTCTCCTGTGGTGATTATTGGATAGGATAATTCATTCTCCTGTGGACAGTATGATTAGTTCTCCTGTCGAGGCATCCTACCCATGCAGTCTGGGACTCATGGGAAGTACCTCTCATTTGATCAATGAGTAGGGAAATGGGGTTAGGGAACATTAGTAGTACTATTGATGGACGCATCGTTGTATCTATTGTACTCCCTATGATAGGATGACCTCCATTGATCTGGGATCAATGATACTGATATGGGATCAATGAGATTGGTATGGCACACTCTGAGACTGACTTCAGGTCAATGGAGGATGGTATGATACATCCTCGATCATTTCTTCTTCTTCATAGTTCGAGTAGAGAAAAGTAGGGCCAAGAAGTGCAGGGCAGTGCATTTGATGGCTGGGATAGTAACGATGGTCAAACGGATTGCAGATGGAGTTCTCCCTAGTTGAGAGGGAGTGTTAAAATTGGAAACTAGGGCCAAAATCCATGTGGGTCACCTCATTTATGGAAGCTGATATTTTTCCTAGATTCCTCATGTCGAGAGGTGTAGGATTGATCTAAAGATGATCCAATTCCGATAAGTATTTGTGGAGATATGAATTTATTTGTATTTACTTGACAAATTGTCAAGGTCGGCTAGCAATTAAATGTGTGGCACACATGCCCAGTGAATCATATAAATACAAGAGAGGTTGATTCATTTTCTCATCATCTCACCTCACTCATTCTTCTCTCTCTCTCCTTAGTTTTGGGTTATACAAGGAGCAGCTCACATGTGGGAAGAAGGAGGAGGCATTAGGGCAAGGAGGACACTGAAAGGAGGACGCAGAAGCTGCTGAAGGTCTCTTTGACCTATGTTGACCAAGCGTTGACTCATCAAGGGTGCGGTTTTGGTGTGGCTGCCTCTCCTAGGCAAGCCGCAGATTTTGGCACAAAAAATCGAGGCAATCCGTCCACAGGTTTGACCAATGTTGACTGCTGTAGTTTTGGGCAGCAGTTTAACTATGTTTTTGGGGTTGTTCAAGGGTTGTTTCTTCAAGTTGTTTGAGGGCTAGTTGACCAGAAATTGACCAAGCATATTGGAGGTCAATTTCAACTCATTTGACCAAGTTTGACTTTGCTGATCTAGGGTTTGCTGCTACTAATATAAAATTACAAAATTCTGATTTTGTACTATTTCTCTTTGTTGAACTATTGAAGATAAAAGAAGATTTGATCAAAGGGTTTCCCTGCATTGGTGTTTGTCCCTGGCTAGCCCCACATCTTGTGTCTCTTGTCTTGGCTTGTTTTTTGTTGATCGTTTAATGTTCTATCTACGCTTTACTTAATGTATATTTGATTGCTAACCTATGGCTAATAAGAAGAAAAGAAGTAAACTGCTCTAAGAATACAACATACCATAATTTAACACGGTATCAAAGCTGAGGTGAAGACAAAGCCCAAGCAAGAGCAAGAGAAAGAGCAATCACCAAAGAAAAGGTTGGCAAGGCTATCCTAAAAAATTCATGGGGTCCTCAAACCAGGAAGGAAAGTCATCGATGGTGGTGCCCTACCTAGAAGAATTTTGAACAAAGACTTCATGACATCAAAGAAAAGAAGGAGATCAAGCAGATGAAGGACCCATGAGGAAGAATTTGCTAATGAATGAAAGAGTCCCTAGTTAAGAGGGAGCTCTGACAAGTCCATGATCAAGAGGGAGTTTTGGATCACCCCTAATTAAAAAGGAGTGACATTTGTGTTTTTCTATCTCATGGGTCATGCACTAGACCAAGACTAACAAACGTAAGTCTAGATGAAGGACATGAATGGAAATGTAGACATGTGATAGACACAACATTCTTGTCTTCACTTGGAAGAAATAATGGGAGGATTAGGTAATCATCTGGCATCCGATACTCTTTGAGGATGTGTAGCGCATCCAAGACAAGAGTAGGTAAGAGGATCGATATTCTTTGAGGGCTGGGAACACAAGATAATAATAGTCCTAGAAGGTCATACTCAGAGAACACCTAGGTGGGTATGTACCTTGAGAGACAATGATGAAGGTATTTATAAATCATTGGTTGGTCTCACCAACATTGTAGTTCATGATTTGCTGAAGAGATGGAGTTGTTAGTCAAGGCCTTACACTATGATAATGCTGATTGATATGATACTATAACAAATGGATTGGAAATCTGGTTTCTCTTATGTGAATTCTTCAAAAATTGATAATAACCAAACAACTTGTAATATTATATGAATACCTCCCTAGTTAAGAGGGAGTGTTGAAGGAAATGTAATTAGGTTCGGTCTTAATAAATTTACTTTAGATATTTGTACTTATTCAAGAAAAGAAATATTATTTTTATAATATATGTCAATGAGTTTCTTGCTCATTGAAATAGGTCTATCACATGTTAAGTGTTATAGGTAAGTCAAATAGTCAAAGGGAAATGTTGAAGGCCTTAAGGGCATGTTACACCATGTATTAGGGTCAAGAGAATACCTCCAAGCAAAGTCAAGTCCCCTCCTATGCAAAGGCACCATCAAAGAAGCCATCTGAAACAAGCATAACAAGTCGGTCTGCAAACTGTCCTCAAGTCGACCTAAAGGGAGGGACAATCCTATATATATAGAGGTTGTCCACTCCACTAAAATGAACTCACTAACATCTGAAATCAATAAGCAAGAGAAGTCATGAAAAGAAGGAAAGAAGATGAGTATAAGGAGCCTCTAGTGTAGCGAAGAAGGAGAAGACGAGACTGAGGTTTAAGGGGTTGTTCTAAGGGTCAAAAATAGTCACATGTACGAGGAAAAAAGGATTCTTTGTGGTCATAACAGCAGCAGCTTATCAGTCCTATATCTATCAATGTTTGGGCTAGAAACTAAAGCCTATAATGCCTCCCTCTAGAGCAAAGAATAGACTCTCACAACCAAAGGGGAAAGGAGTCAAAATCTAAGGGAAACCTCCCACACATGCGAAAAACTAGGGCTGCAATGCTTTCACATCAAGTCTACAACCTCACATGAAGAAGGAGCTCGGTTGGTTAAGAGAAGGAAGGCATCATCTTATGTGAAAAGGTTCACTAAGGATCAAGGAGAAATATATCTTCTAGAACTAAGCATAAGAAGGTCTATCACTAGTTGCCGAAAGAAGTAGAAGAACGAAGTGTCGGGAAACGAAGTGCCAAAAGGAGGATGAAGTGTCGAGAAATAAAGTGCATGAAGAAGGAAGGATTTCACTTGTGGTTGGAGGATATTCTAGTCAAGGTTCTATTGTTTGGCATTGATCAAGAAAGAATCTTCAATAAGAGAAAAATTACCAAAGGGTTTTCCTCTCAAGAGAAGAGAGGTTTTGGCCTTGGCAGAGAGCCAACATCTTTCGTTCTTGTTTTATGTTTTGATAACAGTTTGATGAAGCACACACACATGCATTAATAAGAAAAGAAGAAGATTAAGCTAACAAGAAAAGTAGAAAAACTTCACAAATTGTTATCTAGTCCTGAAGAATCACTCTACACCTAATTTCCCTAGATATCTTCAATGCTTTTCATGTCAAGCCTACAAGTTTGTGGTAAGTGAAGCCAGCAAATGCCACATGCAATCTAGAAGTTTTCTTTAGGGATGGAAAAACACCACTATGCTTCCAATCTTCAACATAAATTCAAGGAGAAAATTTCTTCATTACCAAACTTCATCCACAAAAATGTGCAACTATAAGAAGAGAACCAAAACCACGATCATCATATTAAATGAAAAACATAATCTCATGTAATAATAATTAGCAACATCATCAAGTTGATCATTTCACAACACTCAATAGAATATCACGATTAAACATCTAGCCATCAAATGTATCCATGTACCATGAACCAAGACTATCAACCTAAGAGTATGAAAACATCAAGAAAGAAACCACTAACAGCACCACATGACCAATCCAAGAGGACCATGATGCTCAACCACTTGAAGCCAAGAAAATTAGGAATGTTAGCCCACGGGGCTTTGGATTGACGGTGAATGGGTGCTTTGTTAAGGCACTCCTTGCGATAGGTCACCGGTTCAAATCCCTCGTGGGTGCTTAGGTTAGTCTTAACGTAGAAAAAAAAAGAAAGTAAATTAGGAATGTTACCCATTGAAAAGACACCTTTACCACTCATGTAATAGAGGGGTAACACTCACTTAGAGTTCCAAGACAAGCTTAACCAAAGCTACATATTCCAAGGACATGCACCCATCCTCACCAACAACATTATTGGAACTGAACCAGTGATCGAACCAGAAAACCCTCTAAACCGAGAATTGGTTGAAACCACACCAGAACCAATGAACAAATTAGACCAAAAAACAAGTCAACCAAAAATGCATAAAACATTCAAATTTTAAAGAAAAGCATATATACTCATGTGCATCCATATCAATCCAAAAAAATTATACACATGCAAAATTTCTCCTTTATATATCAATTTTTTCATTAGAGTACATATAACCAAAATATCACTTAGTGCAATACATTTCTAAACCAAAAATACATTAACAAAGAGGCTCTAGATGGCCTCTAGTGTAAAAAAAAAAAAAAAATCATGATACAAAAAAATACCTACATATCAAAATCATTGTCTATGTTGGGATATTCATCATCAATATCACCCATTAAGCATTAAAATAAGATAAAACAACTTCACATGTCAAATTGAGATATTGTTTTAGTAATGGGTACATTTTTACAAGTGATCCAAATTTATGAAGAAACAAAATGAAATACAGATATGAACAAAAACACAGAGATACAATGAAAATATAACTTCAATTCATTAATAACAAAGTAATAAAAGATATTTACATGCAGAATGGAAATAAACTAGCTCAAACAATGGTAGTTTATCTCTGGAAGAGATGTGGCAGTGGCATGCCTTTGAACTGTGTTACCATGAGGATCGAAGGCCTATCTATTATTAAGAAACAATGGAAAATCCTAAACATCCAAAAACCTAGCCCTAGGAGATGAAGCACCAAAAGTCTGTGGGCCTCATTGGGATAAATTGGTACATCAACTTCCTGGGGTCTTAACTGTGGCATACGATGTATGTTTGACATGTACGAAACCTCATTAGAAAGATCTATCCGATAACTACAAATTTCGATAGCAAACTTCTATCACATGCTATAAGTTTGCCCATTTTCCAAAAACGCATTGTTTAGGGCCTCAAAATGGCTCCAAAAGTTTAGGATCTGAAAAACTACCAAAAATAGTAAATTGTGCTACAATTAAGGGAAATGAAAGAAACAATGCTGGGGGTCCAAGTGGAAAATATAGGTGGACACCAATATCCACCTGGATCAATCCTCCCCCCTTAGGAGGAAATGGTCTCGATTGCGTTGAGTGTCTCCATGAGATGGGGAAACTTTTGTTGAACTTTGTCCCTGGTGAGCCACTTGCCTTAGTGCAAGAGTTATCTATCTTTGACAACCTGATACAGTTGGATTTTCTATTGGCGAGTGTTTTTGACCTACGTGTTCATAATTCGATCAATTGTGACTTGTTCCATGTAGTCTATGTTTAGCTCTATTGGTGTGAGTTGTTCTGCAATGTTTGATGTGTCCAGTAATGGTGGAAAGTATGGCTAAAGGCAATCCACATTCGTGTGCAAATCCCATATCAAAGTGGTCTAAGCTTCTGATGGGCTCTGGTATGATGTTCTTTTTGCAAATGCAACCAAACTTTTTTGTCCACCTGGAACCTATGTCGCAACCAATGTTGATCATGGCATTGCTTGTACTTGGCATTGGACTTCTCCAAGATGTCGTGAACTTGCCGGCAGATGTGATGGATGCACTCAATAAACCTAGTTTCTTTATTAGCCTCGAACTATACATGTGTGGATTATGTCTGTGTAGTCGCATGAGGAATGGAAACATCAATCAAACACAATGGTTGAAATCCCAGACCCACTTGAAAGGGATTGTGACCAGTTGAGCTATGTATAGTTTTGTTATAGTTGTGTTGCACATAGCGAAGGCTCTCATCCAAGGTTCATGGATGCTTGCAGTTGTACATGTGGAGTATGTGCACTATCATCTTGTTGACGACCTATGTTTGGCCATCAGTCTGGGGGTGGAATGCAATCGACTTGGTGAGCTTGGTGCCCAATAGTTTCCAAAGGCTTGAGCAAAATGTGCTCAAGAACCTGCTATCCTGATTTGGTATAGTGGTTTGCGGGATCCCAAAATGTACCCACACTTGTTCAAATAAGATCTTGGCAGTGTTCTATGTTGTGATACTCTTCTTGCAGGCCACCAATATAGCCATCTTAGAAAAATTTCCCATGACCACAAATACATAATCATTACCATACTTGGTAGAAGGGAGGCCAGATAGATAGTCCATGGAGATGGATTCTCAGGGCTAGTTGGGAGTAGGTAGAGGAGTGTACAGGGCTTGCTTCTTGATGGTTGGCTTGGCGATGGCACGGGCGGTGTTGGATCTGATATATTTTCCAACATCATGTCATAGTTTTGGTCAATAAAAGTACTTTTGCAGTATGGCCACAGTTTTCTCCACACCAAAGTGTCCTATGACCTAACTATAGTGCGTCTCCTAAATAATATTAGCATGCTCACTTGAAGGAACACAAAGGTGGCCCATGTAGCATAATAATGTATCCTAGAGGTGGAAATCAGGAACTTGCTTGCTATCCACTAGAATTTGGTATGTTGTAGCGATCTTTGGATCATTTTTGTATAATTGCAACCATCCAGAAGTCTTGTGGCCATAAGAGTTGAGAACAGTAGTCAATGTTGCAACTAGGGGTCAGTTGAGGCAAACTGCAACATGATTGGTGTTGTCCTTTTTGTATTTAATATTCAAATGGAATTGTTGCATATATATAGACCTCTTTTGATGGCGATCGTTCTGCAAATTCCCTTGTGTTTGTATAAACTGAAGAGGCCAGTGATCGATGTGGCTGACTATCTCCTTCCCCCAAATGTAGTGTTTCGATTGTCAGCAAACCTGCACGATAGAATACATCTCTTTATCATAGGTGAGGTATTTTCGAATTGTATCGGAAATTGGCTCACTATAATAGGCCATTAGATGCCCATGTTTGGTGAGGACTGCATAGTCAGAAACATCTGTCTCAATTTCAAATGGTTGTTGCAAGTCTAGCAATGTGAGAATAGATGCAAAGAAAAGGTGATGCTTCAGCTCAACGAACATCTTATGTTGCGACTCAGACCGGGAAAACTTTTTTTTTGCTCCTCCCTTGGTAATTTAACTCAAAGGCCAAGTGATATAGGAGAATCCCAACATGAACCTTCAATAAAAAACCGTGAGGCCCAAAAAGTTGTGAAGCTCTAATAGAGTGGTCGAGTTGGCCAATCCCGAATGACTTGGATCTTAGTTGGATCCACATGCACACTTTTCTTATCTATTGTGTAACCCATAATTGGACCTAGGTCATGCCAAAGGTGCATTTCTCCAAGTTGGAGCATATTTTGTGTTGTTGCAGGGTTTGAAGGACCTGTCAAATGTGTTGCAAATGTTCTTTCCAACTCTTGTTGAAGATGAGGATGTTGTCCAGATAAATGACCATGAATGATTTGGTGAAGGGCCACAAGATGTCATCCATCAGCCTCATAAAAGTAGCAGGGGCATTTGTCAACTTGAATGGCATGACCAACCATTCAAAAAAGCCTTCCTTGGATTTAAAGGCTATCTTCCATACATTTGTGGACTCTATTAGAACCTGGTGATAGCCAAATTTCAGATCGACCTCGCTGAAATACTTGACCCCCTTAAGCTGGTCTAGATGGTCATCAATCTGTGGGATTAGGTACTGGTTACTAACAGTGATTTTGTTTAGTGCTCGATAATCAATGCAGAGCCTCCAGGTCCCATCCTTCTTCTGTACAAGTACAATCGAGCTCCCATAGGGTGAGGAACTTGGTCAGATGTGCCCTTTTTACAACAACTCCTGGACCTTTCATTTGATTTCTTCATTTTCTACAATCGAGCGGCGGTATATCGCCCCATTGGGTAGGTGTTCTCCAAGAGTCAGAATGATCGAATGCTTCACCTAACAATGCAAGCGTACCCGTGTGGGTGAGGAGAATATGTCCCTGTATTCTTCCACGACCTTATCCACCTATTTCTGCTATGTGGAGGAATATTTCTCCGGGGCTATGGATGTGGCAACGATCTTCCCCTACTTTGAGATCAAATTAGAAAGGAAACAAATTTCTCAGTCTAGGAGATGATCTTACTCATTACTTAGTAGAGATCAAAGACATGGCGTTAGGTGGGGCTACCTACAGTATCCTGTATAACTTATTGCCAAAAGTAATAATAATAGTGTGAGGCCTAGACTCATACACAACATGACACTTCCACAAGTATGGTTGGCTTAATAATACATCACAAACTTCAAGAGGAGAAACATCACAAATGTTGTTGGGAAGGCGACACTGCTGGCTGACACAGAGATCTCGTCCTTGGCAAAGCCACCCGCTGGTGTATGGTTGTGAGTGTGGTGTGGTCGATAGGCCTAACCGCTTCACGGCCTGTATGGAAATTAGTTTCTTTTGGCTCCCTCTATTGACAATGAACTATAGCAAATAACCCTTCACCCACACATGTAAGTGGAAGAGACGTTGCCCCTCTGGATCTTTGGGCTCAATATTCTGGACCATGGTGGTGGAAACAATGGCATTGGGCTCCGCATCAAAAATCTTCTTCCCTTTATCATTCCCCTTGTCGGGTTTTAACTCATAGTCAGAACATGCATCTGACTTGGAAGCCTTTAGCTCAGCTACCAATGACTGCTTAGCTCCACACTCACTTGTGTTATGAGTGGGGGTCTTATGGAACTCACACCACTTTCCTATGCCCTTCTTTGTCTTCGAAGTGTTTTTCTTTGTTTGTGGCTCTGGAAAGTTGCACTGGGTTACCCCACCTTGGCTTTGTCCTTTGTCCTATGGTTTGGAGGCGCATTTCCCTTGCTTTGGATTCGTTGATCCAAAGTCTTGCTTCTTTTGTTTAAATTTATGCTCAATCTTGACAACATATCAATAGGCGGTGCCAAGCGAGGAGATGTCTAAGAACTCCATATCGTCCTAGATGTATTTTTGCAGATAGCCACAGTACTTGAGTACCAAATGCCACTCAAAATCCTTAATACCCAACTTCATGTGAAGGGTATGAAAAATATTTGTGAACTTTGGCATGTCTTGGTCCCTTGCTTGCTACAATGTGGTTTGCTTTATGTATTTTTCTTCATAGCTCCCAACCGAGTAATATTGTTCCTTGATGGCATCTCAAAAAGAATTCCAAGTGGATGAGGCTAAAAACAGTATGGGTTCTCTCTCATCCCTCTGCTCACAATAGGTTTCCCACCAATCCTTGACATGGGGGGTAGCTTTGAGGAGTGAAAAAGTAGTCTTTTCCCTATTGGAAAAATCATGAACCAAAAAATATCCTTCCAACAGATTTACCATTTATCTAGGAAATTTGTATCTATCTGGCCTTCAAATATGGGAATGTCAAAGTTTACTTGTACCTTAAAGGGAGTGGTGCCTCCAAGGTGGTTGTTGGATGAATATGCATTGTGTGTGGGGATCCACCAAAGGATCTAGGCAAAGTTGTCCATCATCGTGTCCCTTTGTCTTTTGTGGACTTGTTCAAGCAATATTTTGAAAGGATCTCATGCTCCCTTGTCTTTCTTTTCTTCCACCATGGGAGGTCATTAGGGTCGGCGAGGTTGGTCTTGCAAAGGTTCAACTAGTTCGATCCCTAGCTCTTTACACCCTGACCTCGTTGGGGACATGTACATAAAAACAAAGAGAGCAAACCACTCAGATACCAATGATCCAGAATTATGAAGGAACGAAATGAAAGGCATAAATATTTTAATTATGTTGATAACTACTTGTGATATTATTATGTTCTTGTTAACTTTCTTGTGTTATTCTTTTAACTTAGTTCATAAAGCAATTATCAATAACCATAACATGAAGATCAAAGACACTAGAAGTATCTAGGGGAAAACTCAGTCAACAACTCTTCCTTTAATAGTTTCATGAGATTATCCAAGACTCCTTGACCTAGACACAGAGTTCCCCCAATCAAAAAGTTAGCCCTTCCTTTCTTCTGCAAATGATAACCTTCCAGCAACAACTTTGACCTAGTACTTTGATCTTGCTGCAATGGAATTTTTATCTCCCCAACAACAGAACTTCGATCTAGCAATAGATCTTCAACCCTTGTGAGTGTGTTACTTCAAATTCATCGTACTTCCCTTATTTATAGCCTCTTATGGAGTTTGAATTAACCTGATGTAGGCCGAATTGGTCAAGTAAGGGCTAACTTGGTGTGGAGATGACAAATGACTTATTTTACTCAATAATAATTATCTTTACATGATTCAAAAGACCAAGAAGGGTCTCATTAAATGGACAATGACACTAATGAATTAATATAAAATCTAGAATTCCTCAATGGGGACTTTGACCTAAAATATGATGACACAAGCATGAAACCTGTTATCATAATAAACTTTTCGCATTTTTTTAACTTTTTGAAGATGCTGACAGTTTTAGTGTCAGTATTTAAATTTGTAATAAACAGGGAATTTTGAAGTCATTTTTCAAACACCAGAAAGATCCAGAGCTTCATCAGACCCTTTCCATTGGAAAGTGATCTGAAGCAAATTTCCAACGGTATAAAGAACTTCCCAAAAGGACCCTGAAATCAAAAGTTCTCGCAGTTTGAAGTTTGCTCTTCAAAACCAAAAAACAGAGGGAAAATGCCTAAGTATGAAGAGTCTTGTATCCCGCATACCAGAGTTTTTTAAAGCAGCAGTAGTGTAAATCGGAGCACACTGTCAATTAGCGATCGCCAATATCAGCAATCGGTGATCGGAGGTCCAAGGAAATTGACGATCAGAGGTACATGGCACAAAGCATATCTACGTTCTATGATTGGTGAATTGGCATATCGAAGAAAAGTGCGATATTAATGTTGCAATAAAGTGTTAAACTGTCGAGAAAAGGGGATGATAGTGTTAAACCATCAAGAAGCACAGAAATATGTTGTCAAAGAAGTTCATCACAAAACTAAGCTTGCTTAGGCCTTTTCTCTCTCCTCTAGCGGGACGTGTGGTGCAATGTGATTTGTTATGATAATCCACATGGCTGCTAACGTCATCATGACGTGGTTTTACGAAGAACACATGGCAGGAAGATTTCGCATTTTCAGGTTTCATATAGGGCTGAAAAAGAGTGACACTTGTCACCGCTTACAAGGCAACACGTGGCAATGATGACTTCGTATATCAGAGATCGACGATTGGAGGTTATAGCATGTCGCAACTCTCAATTGAAAGCCTTCGACTGAAATCCTCTAACTGAGGGGCTCTGATATGGAGGCTAGCCCATGGTTGCAAAGAAGTTGAGGTGCAGGGCTAAGAACCAAGGGCGATCGAAATCGGCGATCACATATCAGTAATTTGTAACATGTACCACTTGAAAATCACTTATTAAGGAAGCTCCGATATCAGGACTAGCACGCGTTCTCTAGAGTTTAAAGGAACCTCAAGCCTAAAGCAGTTTACAAAGGAAAATAGCCCTGACAGGAGCCTAAATAACTTAGTGCCCTAATGCTAAACATAGGGTCACAACCCTTGGTCCTATGCAAAGAAATACAGGAAGGGGTTAAACACAAAAAGGGCCAAGTGAATATCAGAATTCGTTGTCATTTTAATTTTTCTTAAGTAAAATTTCTGGTGAGCCAAAAGCTCCGAAGTAGCTTCACGACGATATTATAGGGCTTAATGGATCCCATATTGAAGTAAGAGTAAGTGTTAGAGCATGAATGGGTCGGCAGTAGCGAGAAAAATGCAAAGGACTGTGAAGTATCAGGGCATTGATGATGGGGGACTTCTCTTATAAACCATGCAAAGTGTCAACAGATGTATGGGTCGACAGTTTTTTAAACACAAAAAATAGAGGAATATTGGTTTGAAATGCACAGTCAACAAGTCTCTGTGAAAATAATTACATCCACACCAGATTCAGAGGTAGAGAATCGGCATTAAGGAACCAATTTCCAATTTAAAATGCTAAATATTTTCCAACATATTTGAAGAATAACAAGGAACATTTTTGAGGGATTATTGTAGAGGAACCTATTTTATAGAAGAAATGCTAAAGCTGCAATTTTAGGGACCTATTCTACTTTCAAGGGACGCAGATGATTAGATATTTCTTTTGCCTGAAAGCCAACATGTTTTCCTATAGTTTTTCTAGGACATTCAGAGTATTTTAGAGTTTATCTTTTTCATACATGAACTTGAGAGATATTTTAAATATCTCTATTTCTATAATAATGTAAGGACTACTATTTTGTAAAAATGTTATACAGAGCACTATATAAACAATTTGTGAATATGTAATAAGGGTTGGGAATTATTGAATAAACACTTGTAATCCAAATATATTTGAGCAATCTTGAATGTATTCACAGTGTTTTATGTGCAATTAGTGGGAAATTCATGTGTTGCTTCTCCCTGTCAGTGTTTTCTCTATTATATAATTGTCTTCTTCCATGACTAAGAATGTTAGTTTATGACATTGGATTTCATTGATGCTCCTCTCTTAAATTATCAGTCATTAATATTTGTTGCTACAGCCTTCTATAAACTTTGTTTCCTTTAGTCTCTCTTTCTTCTAATTTTCCAAACAATCAAAGGACTTGTGATTTTTCATGCTTTATACAATCTGCACATTGGAGCTGTGATCTCAATTGTTCAAGTAGTTGGACTGTTATGAAACTAGCTCAAGAAAATATAGAAAATATAGATCAACGCCTTAGAATTCAGCCTCTTCGAGGGGGCAACCTCCTTTACATTACATAAATGAACAATTCTTGGATGATTCAAATGACAACCTCCTTTCTATATATAGGAGTCTAAGGAGTCACAATATAACCCAGCCGACCTAACAATAATAATATAAAGCCACAAAAATAACAATAGAGGGATTCTATGGGGCACAGTAATAACCATATGGGGACAATAGGGGCACAACAATATTAATAAGGGATGCAACTACAATAGTAATGGGGTAATCACTAGTATTATAGGG
>APFE030177170.1:0-13650 GCA_000404065.3 Pinus taeda
GGAAAGGGCATTTAACTACATGGGAGAAATAAGGAGAAACTGAAAACCGGGGTGGGAAAACAAAAATTTTAACAGTTGGACCCTAGGATTAGGAGGGCTTTCTCGTTGGAGGAGCATAAAGGAGGACAGTTAGAGGATGGAGCTAGCAAGCATTACTGTTGGTGGAGACCAGGCCTCAGATGTTAGGAGCCTGAGGAGGAAGTTGAGCATGAGGGCAGTGGGCACACAAATTGGTGAGGAGCACACCGATATACCTAGTGTGGCGTAGGAGTCACCATTGCTAGAGACCTCTTGGATCACACCGATTGACACTTTGGTGGATAGAGTGACTCCTACACCCATTGAGTCATCTGTTGATGAGGTGTTAGGAGACACAGCGGTACTCATAGCCACGACTGAGTTCCCCAATGGCAGCCACATTCAGAAGCATGGAGAACACACAAATAGACGTGAGCTAGTTATGGAGGGGCAGTCTGTGACTTATGTTGAGCCCATACTGGAGGAGGACGAACAGTCATCTTTTGGGTCAAACACTGATTTAGAGAAGACAAATGCACAAACCACCAGCAGAGTTGTAGTACCTCAAACAACATCTCTCTTCAGGCCTATATAGACAAGGCTTGCAGCATTTCTAGGCTACCTTTGCACAGGAGAGAGAGAGATGAAGAATTACCTTGACATATTTCATGTGACAGCCAGATCAGTGAGATGAGGCGACATGAGTTATGCAAGGAGCAGCATTCGCAGGATGGGGCACTAGGCCCGTGTATGGGAGTTTGTGCTATTGATCCTACCCTTGGGGTTGGATGGCAAGAACTTCTAAGTTGGTGCTCAATGGATTTGGTCATAGGCCGAGGTGAGAGTCAGCAAGCACGTCCAAGCATCGGGGATACTAGAGGCCCAGGTTGGCATTGGGATCCTGGTGGGACTACCTACCACTTATCAAGTACACAGATTGACAAAAACCTTGGTGGTGTGTTTGACCCAGCAGTCGAGCGCACGCTTTCATTGGGGGAGTCTCAGTCAGCGCTAGTGGCCAGTCAGTTTGTGAGGGGACTCCCTCGATCGTTTTGTTCTGATGGTTGTACATGGCATCATAGGATGATCAACATACTTTGGTAGGAGTTTGTTGGAGGTGGCATTGGCAAGCCACTAGATAGTGCCTTGATTGGGGCCAGGGACTCTCTACAATTAGTTGGGACTCAGCGGTCACTAATGAGTAGCACAGTAGTGGCATCGCCACTAGTACATACGAGGATTCTCATTTGTGTGTCTTAGTGAGGATTTTGAGGTGAGGCCCCTACATCAAGGGGTACGGCGATACAATAGTGGAGGTGGCGACACTGGTAGGGTGCAGGTCAATGTGTATTATCTCAGTGTTAGATCCTAGCATTCAGTGGAGTGTAGGAGCACGTAGCGTTGAGCAGTGATTTGCAGGCCAACACGTAGATGCATGGAGGTGTGTTGTAGTGCACGGGTTTACACCATGGCGTGAGAGGAGGTGTACCATTGGATGTACCTCACCCTGTATGGATGGGGGCGTTGGTGAGCATCTGGGGACATCCTGTTCGGCAGAAATAGTGCTTCGATGGTGTTATCAACAGGACCAGGACAAAGAGGGAGGCATCCATGGGATTACCTTTCGGTGTCCACGAGGACTCTTGGTCATACCTGTGGGGACTTACATACGTATTGCTCTCTAGCATGGATTATAGTTGTTGAGGTTTGGGTTGCCGGCTTATGATGCCTAAAGTAAGGCAGCAAGACATGGGAGGCTCACCCTAGACAGTGGGATGAGACACAGTGTGTCATGGGCAGGAGGGAGACTCTCCAGTGGAGGCATTTGGTGGGTGCACTAGCTGACGGGTACAGGCTTAGGGATGGCATGGTCTACTACCGAGGCAGCATATGTTCCACCCCTGGGCTCACACTTGGAGAGGTGGTCGCTAGGGCACTGCATGATACACTTTCGACGAGGCAGTTTGAGGTGCTACATGAGCATGAGGGACAGCTGATCGTAGACTTCGTCTACAGGAGGGTGTCCAGACTCCCAGCAATGTCCGGGTGGACCATCAGGTGTTGGGATAGCAATTTTCACTGTGTGGTCTGACAAGAGCAAGGCAAATTGCCATGTGTGGGAGAGATTCTTGAAACTTGGGGTCCACCTATGGGATACATACAGAGGTCAGAGATGAGGGTCAGATGGGTTCTAGCAAATAGCAATGCTACGCAGTGCAACGCGCGAGGAGTGGGAGTTGTGAGCTCCCAGTGTAGTTGGGGGATCCAGGGCAACGCGTGAGGAGTGGGAGTTGAGAGCTACCAATGTAGTTGGGGGGTCCAAGGATCCGACTGGCAAGTGGATCACTCCACTTATCGATGGGCAAGGTTATGATGGAGGGTGATCCAATTCTTTCTCAAGCTGACACATGGGGAGTCACTAAGACCACCTTCATATGGCGACGTAGGTGGTTGTTCAGGATTGGGGCCAACCATGGAATGATAGGCGTGGGCATTCCTGAGTTCCCTTGGCAGGTTGGGCATAGCCTCAATCATTACATATACTATGGCTGAGAGTTACAGGAAATGAGACTCTGGTACGAGCATGTTAGACAATTAGTCATGCCCAGAGTGTCACAGGATCTGCAGGACAGTGTCTTCCTGCGATGGGCATGGGACCCTGGCATCACAGTACTTGACAGTTCAACTACCCTTGGGGGTGAAATGGGTTTGACAAGGGGGACCATTCCACCTTCCATTGGGGCTTAGTGATTCTCTGTTAGCGTGGGGGACTTCACCAACATGGAGGGATGATCAACAGGGGGAGTTTAGGGGAAGCTCGTGCGCGCAAGGATTTATTTCCACAGGAGTCAGATTGTATGTTCAAGTGCCCACCCTTGGAGTACATGAGATGGATGACTCAGTAGAGCAGTTGCGATAGACATGACTTTATATGGTCATGATGCTCTATTTACTGATGGTATGCAGAGGGCTTCAGGTGCCTATACTAGGTTGGATAGTGAGTGGAGCAACGGGCGCTTCATGTTGATCAGGGTAGTTTGGGGTCCTAGTATTGAGGAACTCCTTCATGACAGCATGGCATTGGGAATAGGGATGACTCAGTGGCACATTTGGGACCCCGGTATTGTTGCAGTGGCCTTTTAGGTAAGTTGATAGAGAGAGAACTTGTTCAGCCATTGCTTGAGAACAAGCAATTTTTGGTGGGGAGGACTGTCATGTCCCCAATTAATAATTTTGTTAAGGAAATTCTCAATTTTCCAATTTTGGTAGTTAATAAATATCTGGCATATAAACTTAGGAAAAGTTGGTGAAAAAGGAAAATTTATAAAGATGCCACCCCCAAACATTAGAAAAACCAAGAAATTCAATGGGAAGTGGAGAGTGGGGACCACTCCAAGGGAATATGCACCCCCTAGAGGAATTTGAATCGGGGGAGAGAGGGAATTTGATGGGTGGAGCCCACAAGGAGCATGATGTTGAGAAATCTAGGGCATAGCAATTAGGTGATTTCTCTTCTAATGATAATTGTTTGTGAATTCCTTTTACTTCTTTAGATTAGGATCTTCTCTTTACTTAGATTATTATAGTGTTCTTCTTCATCAAACAACTACCAATACATAAACAATAAAGAGACAAGAAACAGAATATAAGCAATCAGCCAAGGCCAAAACCTCTCCACTCTGAGAGGAAAACCCAAACAAATTCTTCTTATAGAGACTTCAATTGACATATACCAATACCATGACCAAGACCCTTGACCTATTAACCTCTCCAAGACCAAGTCACAAGGCTTCTTAGCTTTGTTAGTTTTTGGTAGCATTGGATATGCTATAGCCATGAAAATTGGTCGAGAGGCTAAGGTACATGAGTTCAAAAGAACCCAAAAATCATTTGGTGAAATTCCACCCGAATTGTATTTTATTTACATAATTAATATTTTTAATGGGGTTCCTAAGACTAAAATTAGGAAAATTAAAGTATTAATGGGTATTAATCAAAATATGGGTGAGAATGTTCTAGAAAGGAGATCAAATCAAGTTTTAATCTTAGTCGTTGATTAGAGACTTAATCTCGTCCGTTGAAGTCTCAATGAGAAAAGCATAAAAAGGAGGCTTAGGGTTCATTTACAAACACACACAGAGAGAGCGAATTGACCTAGAGTTCGATTTCTAGGGCTAAGACGCTGAGAAATTCGAACTAAGTGATCATTCTGCAGCAGAGGTGCAGGGATAGTTCAGGAATATTGGACAGAGAGGAGAAGAGCCACTAGTGGAGGCAGCACAACATCTAGAGAGATTGACGCTCGGCCAATCTGGGTCCACGCAGTCTTGACGCAGAGCCAGAAGGGCCAGCGCAGAAGTGACGTTGCCCTCACACAGAACGGTGGAAACTACTAGAACAACTAGAAGGGATTGACGTAGAAGCTCTAGGAGGCAGAAGAGACAGTGCAAAGTTGATGCAGAGCCTGTAAGGTTGACGCAGGGCCAGTGCAGAGATAGTCGGGGTTAGCCAATTCTGCTGTCGGATTGGCCCAAAATTGCTAGGTGAAGTGAGGTAATCTCACTCAGTTTTCAACCATTGTATTTTCTTTGCTGAGAGGGAAACCATCATTGTATTTAGAACCACTGCTTAATAATTTAAAACCCTCAAAACTATTGCACCAGTTTTCCCGCACTGGGTTTTCCCGGGGACTATTTTATCCAAAAATAATTGTGTCCTATGTATCTTGTTCCCTACTCAGTTTCTTGTTTCATGTAATCAAATTTACTTGGTGTAGGCTACAAAAGTAATTTACTTCAGTAGTATTCATAAAATAACTTGATAATGTATCTTAAAATCAAGTAGGAGAAGTCAATTCAGTTTTATTGCAGTAGGCGTTCCTTTAGTGTAGGAATTTTCACATGGTTTCAAAGCATTGATTTTGAAACAGGAAGAGCAGATCCAGCACTGAGCAGAGAGGTCAATAGCTACATTTGGCAGCGATTCGAATCCCCTTGAAGGGATTGTGTAATCCTTGCCAGGAAAGCAAAGATTCTAAGCAAATCTCTCTCTGAGAGAGTCGACAGAGGTACGATTTCTAATTTGTGAGCTTGCAAAGGCAGAGGAAGTGACACAGAGCCTCAACATAGTGCTTGAAGGACGTCGTTTCTGCCAAGGCAGAAATCTATCGGAAAAGAGCGAAGACACATAGAAGAGGAATTTCTCCTCAAAGGACTTTTTTCACCAAAAGCTCAAATTTTTCACTTGTCAAGTAGCAGACCAATGTTGCGCAGTGACTAGAGGAGTCAATTTGACAGTTTGGGCGAGATGGCATCACATAGGCTCAAAGATCAAGACAGGTTGGAAGGAGCTTCCAACTATGTCATATGGAAGACCAGAACCTTAGTTGTTCTGGAAGAGTACGATCTCGAAGCTTACGTCAAGAGCATTGTGGTTGTTCCCGCGGCCAATGATCAGAAGAAGAAGTACAAGGCCGAGCAGGCAAAGGCGAAGAGCTTCATACTCAATGAAGTTCGAGATCATGTGGTCTCACATTTGTAGGGAAAAGATACAGCACGAGAAATGTGGGAAGCTTTGTCTTCACTATATGAAGGTTCTTTTGAACAGTTGAAGATGTACTTACAACAAAAGTTGCAGCAGTCATTGATGCAGAAGGGAGAACGGGTTAACTCCTATCTTCAACGTCTTCAGGACACCAATGACCAGCTTGCTGCAGTAGGGTCTACTCTTTAGTCTACCGCGATGGTAAGGACAGCCCTGAATGGAGTCTCAAATGAATGGCAAGTCTTCGTCCAAAGTATATTGGGCAGGGAAAGCCTACCTTCATGGGAGGAGATGTGGGCAGCTCTTCAACTGGAAGAATTAAGGAGGTATTTGGTTAAGGTCAACCTCAATAGCAACAGTGGGAGTGGCACGAAGACCAAGGAGGAGGAGGAGAACGCAGCTCTAGCATCAAAGGGACAGCAAAAGCAAAAGCGGAAGAAGGACATTTCAAAGGTTAAATGTTTTAGATGTGGCAAGTCAGGCCACTTTGCATCCTAGTGTCCTTTGGAGCAAAAGGATAAGGATGAGAAACATGATACTAAGGCTGCTCCAGCAAAAATTGACAAAGATGAGTTTGCCATGAGTACCCATGCATCTCGAGGAGTGAAATGGGGTGATATAGAACTATAGTCAAGAGGACTACAAGTGGGCAGGATCCTTGAGGAATCCACCTCTTGGGTCAATTCCTTGCTACAGGAGCCCAATATTTAGCAATAGCGAGATAGACTTAGAGTTAGATGATGCAGTGGGTTGATTGGAGAGACAGATGCAGTAGCCTAAGACTAGAGATTGATCAACACAAAGCAAGGTTGGCAGCAGTGCAGATGGCACAGTGCAAAAGTCAGCAGCAACGCAGAAGATTCGGAGGGTTAGAGACTAGTAGCAATGAGATTCCAACATTCACATCGTATTATGCTAAACACAGTTAGTTCAGAAATTTTGGATGCTTTTCCGTTGCTAAGCAGCAGCAATTAGAAAATGACGCAGTGTAGAGCTAGCAGTGGCAACGTTAGCAACAGATCCAGAGGGAGTTGTAGTACAAATGCAGCAGTGGCAGTGGCAGTGTCATGGGCAGCAATACAGTAGCACAGAGTTGGTGGCAGTAACAGTGTGGAAAGGAGATGCTTCACTGACAGAGCAGCATGCAGTTGGACATCGTTGCTAGAGCACTTTCCTCACTAAGAGGGAGTGTTAGCTTTTGGTAGCATCAGATGTGCTCTAACAATGAAAATTGGTGGAGAGTCTAAGGCACATGAGTTCTAAAGAACCCAAAAATCGTTTGGTGAATTCCACCCGGATTGTATTTTATTTAAATAATTAATATTTTAAATGGGGTTCCTAAGTCTAAACTTAGGAAAATGAAAGTATTAATGGGTTTTAATCAAAATATGGGTGAGAATGTTCCAGAAAGCGGATCAAGTCAAGTTTTAATCTTAGAAGTTGATTAGAGATTTAATCTTGATCATTGAAGTCTCAATGAGAAAAGTATAAGGAGGAGGCTTGGGGTTCATTTAGAAACACACATGGAGAGAACAAATTGATCTAGAGTTCGATTTATGGGGCTAGGAAGCTAAGAAATTCGAACTGAGTGATCATTCTGCAGCAGAGGGGTAGGGATAGTTCGAAAATACTGGACAGAGAGGCGGAGAGCCACTAGTGGAGGCAACATAACATCTAGAGGGACTGACATTGGACCAGCCTGAGCCCACACAGTCTTGACGGAGAGCCAGAAGGGCCAGCACAGAAGTGAAGTTGCCCTCATGCAAAAAGTCGGCAATTGTCGAGGACCTGCCGAAATAGCCAGGAGAGGTTGACGCAGAAGCTCCAGGAGTCAGAAGATATAGCGCAGAGCTGATGCAGAGCCTATAAGGTTGACACCGGGCCAGCGCAGAGATAGTCGGGGTTAGCCAGTTTTGCTGCCGGATCAGCTGAAAACTGTCGAGTGAAGTGAGCTAATCTCACTCGGTTTTCCGCCATTATATTTTTTCTCTGTCACTGGATTTTCGAGAGGGCAACCAACATTGTATTCAGAACTACTGCTTAATAATGTAAAACCCTCTGAACTGCTGCACCAGTTTTCTCGCATTGGGTTTTTCTGAGTACTATTTTGCCCAAAAATAATTGTGTCCTATGTATCTTTTTCTTCGCTCAGTTTCTTGTTTCATGTAATCAAATTTAGTTGGTGTAGGCTGCAAAAGTAATTTACTTCAGTATTATTCAGAAAATAACTTGATAATGTATATTAAAATCAAGTAGGAGAAGTAAATTCAATTTTGCTGCAGTAGGGGTTCCTTGAGTGTAGGAATTTTCACAAGCTTAACCTCTTCTTCTTCGATTCAACGATGGTCAAACTGCTAACTTCTCTCTCCTTCTCGGCTACCCTTCAGATTTTGGCTTCCTTCAATTCTCAGCCTATTTCAGAAGCCCTAATTGCAGCACATGGGAAGTGTCACCACCTAGATTTGTGCCTTCCTTTTCTTCACTTAAGATGGAGACTTCTGTTGAATTGAGGCTTCTGTGATCCATATCAAGTTTATGAAAGATTTTTCGGCGTAAATCACATGATACTTCATTTGTCGACGCATTTCGAACCAACCAGTGTGGTTCATCGTCAGGACAAGTTGAAGAATCATATCTAGGTTGCATGTTAAATAGACAGAGTAGAACATCCAACGGCTATAATTTTTTACCAGGCAATGGCTATATTGACTAGCTAACGGCTATATTTGACTAGGAAATGGCTAGTTAGACCAGACTCAAGGAAAAAGGAGCATAACTGTATTTAATTAAAAATTAAAATAAGTTAAAGTTATGGATTTAAATAATTATTAAATTAATAGTTAGTTATACTATTATTGAATTAAAAGTTAATAGGATATATGAATTTACATAAAAGGTATAACAATTCGATATTTATTTTAATTTTTATATATATATATAGAATAAATTAATTTAGGTACTATTTTAATTGTTTATTTAATAGTTAGATTGTTTAATTCCTTTTAATTATAAATTAATAAAAACATATTAGCATAGATCAAAGTAATTATTAAGTTAAAATTTAGTACATAACTAATAGCTTAAACCAATGTTTTAAAACTCCGACTCTGTTAAGTAATGGTATGTTCTATGCTTATAACAGTTTGCTTCTTTTTTCTTATTATATTCCACAGATTAGCAATCACATGTACATAAAGTAAAATGCAGATAGAACATTAAACGATCGACAGAAAACAAGCCAAGACAAGAGACACAAGATGTGGCTGCTAGCAAGGGATAAACCCCACAATGTGTGGGGAAACCCTTTGATCAAATCTTCTTTTATCTTTAATAATTCAGCAAAGAGAAATAGTACAATAACTCTGATTTATATCAACAGTAGCAAACCCTAGATCAGCAACATTAGCATTAACAGCTTCATCATCAAACTAGGGGCAGACGATATCTCACGAACCGATCATCGGATCGGCATGATTCCACCACCAAAAGTTGTGGCTTTCAGAGGAGGTTCAGATGAACCTACAGTGCAGTTTAGATGAGGTGATCTTCTAGTCCACGCAGGTCAAACTTTACTTCTGCAATTGCAGCAGCTTCCTTCAAACTAGGGCAGTTGATATCTTGCAAACCATCCGTCGGATTGACTTGATTCCACCACCAAAAGTTGGGGCTTTCAGAGGAGGTTCAGATGAACCTACAACGCAGTTCAATTGAGGAGATCTTCTAGTCCACATAGGTCAAACTTTACTTTTGCAGTTGCAGCTTTAGTTTCAGAGGCTTCCTTCAAACTAGGGTAGTCGATATCTTGCAAACCGTCTGTCAGAATCACTTGATTCCACCATCAAAAGTTGCGGCTTTCAGAGGAGATCCAGATCGACCTACAGCGCAGTTCCAAGGAGGAGATATGATGGTCAACGCAAGTTAAACTTTTGATCTACAATTGCAGCTTCAAGTTCAACAGCTTCCGGCTTCACATGTGCGAGAGAGAGACCCTTTTTTGCGCAGTAGAGAAGAGACTCTTTTCTGCGCGGTAGAGAGAGAGATGTGATGAGATGAGTGAGTCCAAATGAGGAAAAGTCCTCCTGTATTTATACACAACGTTGGTGTTTGAATAGATGCAACTGTTGGGCTTCTGAGCCTACATGAGTTGTAGGTCGGTTTGATAATAATTCCATAATCAAAATAAATTCATATCTCTATGAATACTTATCGGAATCGGATGATCTTTATATCAATCCTACACCTCTCGACGAAAGGAATCTAATAAAAATATTATTAGCCATGAATAAGATGACCCACATGAATTCTTGCCCTGGTTGCCAATTTTAACAAACTCCGACTTCGACTCGGCTGAGGGTCGACTCTGACTCTGACTCCGACTCAATATCGACTCGGCCGGCTCGATTTCAATGACTCTATCGTTGTAAAAAATACATTAAATATTTATTTTTTATAAAAACAAATAATTTTAAAGATTTTCATTCATGTTTCCAAACACACAACATTAGAAAATAGATAGAAGACAAAATATGATCAAAGCAGGCTCATGAATATATCCATTATATCAAAATGGCACCCAGTGCACTGTCCAATACATACATGATGATGATATAGAGATCAAAACAAAAACACATAACCAAGGAGGCTAGAAATGGCCTCTACAACAAAAGTTTGTGACCAGTACTGGCTACTGCTAGAGTTGCCAACATCATCTGGCTCAGTGTTACTTGGGAGCGGGAGTAAAAGCGGGGAGCGGGAGCGAAAACGAGAGCGGGAGCGACATTTTCAGAAGCTCCCGATTTGGGAGCAAATCCCAGAGGAGTTCGACAACCAATGTCACTAACATCAAGGTACATAGAGGGATTGGTGCTCTTGATTAAATACGAGTTCCATACCCTAATACACGACAAAATTCAATGGAAACATTGCAATCCCCCAATCCTGAAATTCTGAAAAACTGATAAGTTTGTTGGATTTTGAATGAAATCTAAAATTCTACTTTCTCCGTATGAAATCCAATGAGGCCGAAACCACTCTCAAACATCCTTAGTCATTTCATGGTAATGTTAAAAATTTAAGTGAAAGGATGAAAATGAAGATTAAGGAGGATGTCACTTTTACTTTAAGAATTTAACATTACCATGAATAGCATATGAATACTAGGGATGAGAGTCAGACAGGGAAACCCATGAGTCAAACAGGGAAGCCCAGGGAGTCCCCAAAAATGAAATTTAAAAAAAAAATGCCACTGAAATGACTTGACCGGCCGCTGTTACCGAGCCGGCCAAGTTGTTACCGAGCTGGTCGAGTCGTTAGCCAACTCGATCAGCTCGGTAACAACCCGGCTGGCAAATCTGGTTCAAAGGCCGAGTAGACCCAGTTGGGCTATGAATCAGACCAACTTGGCCGAATCGGAGTCGAAACGGCCGATTTTTAAAACCGTGGCTTAAACTAAATGCTATTAAAGCCTCTTATACTATATAAACAACCCACCAAAGAGGATCAAAGAACAAAGGTAAAAGAGAGACGGTTAAAGGGTAACAAGGGGAAACTAACTTATAAGAAAACAAGAACAAGCTATAAAAAGGAGGGGAGAAAGTGAAGAACACGACTAGGATGTGAGGGTTGGGATCAAGCAACTATTAATCTTCCAGTCGTCTTCTCTATTGAGATTGCTCGGCCTTTTTTCAACCTCAAGGGCTTCCCTAAATTTACGGTGATGGAACTGCGAAACTCTAGCAATAACAATGGCCTCTTCGATACAAACATGATGTTTGGTTTTCTCTGCGTGCTCTGCTGAAGCAGAAGACTTGGTCCTCCTATGTTTAAGGTCAGCTACGTGTTCACTAATCCTCTGATTAATGGAGCGTCTAGTCTCACCAATATAGGGGGTCCCATAGGAACAAGGAATAATATAGACCCCCTTCATGTCCTTTGGGTCGATAGGATCCTTCACTAATCTGAGGGACTTACAAATGGTGTTAAGGGGTCTAAAGGTCGAGGAAACATTATGTTTCCTAGGAATCCTCACAATCTTATCAGTGGTCCCCTTTCTCTTTTAGTTAACGAATTTTTGGCAGCTTTGAGGAAAGCCTTCTGACCCAGGTATCTACTATAACCATTTTCCGCAAAGACATTAAGGAGATGGGATTTCTCTTTCTCAAAGCTCTTTTCATCAGAGATCCTAAGGGCACGAGTAGCGAGGGTGTTTAGAACACCCAACTTCTGCGCCGGGAAATGGTGGGAACTGGCATGAAGATACTGCTCCGTATGTGTTTTCTTTCGAAACACTTTGTGGGAGAGGGAACCAACATTATTCTTTGAAATAAGAATATCAAGGAAAGGGAGGCAGCCATCGACTTCCTGTTCCCTGGTGAACTTAATGGTTGAGGATTGACTATTGAGATGATCGAAGAAGATATCTAATTCCTCTTGGCCATGAGACCTGATGACATTAGTGTCATCTACATATCTTTTCCAAAGTTTAGGCAGGAGGCGGGCTGAGTTTAGAGCCTTGGATTCAAAATCTTCCATAAAAAGATTAGCAACGACAGGGGATAGGGGTGAGCCCATGGCAACACCACAGGTTTGCTCAAAGAACTCACCTTCAAAACTAAAAAAGGTGGAAGTGAGGTAGATCTCCACTAACCGAGCGGTATTGCGATCCGTTAGGCAGTTGATCACCTCCATGGCCTCATTTATAGGAATGCAAGTGTACATGGAAACTACATCAAAACTAACAAGAATGTCCCCCGGGTCAAGTTTAATGTCCTTGAGTTCCTTAATAAAGGAAGCAGAGTCCTTGACGAAGAACTCTGTACGGCCAACTAAGGGCTTAAGCTTTAAAGCAAGGAATTTAGCAAGAAGGTAGGTAGGACCTCCAATGGTGTTGACAATGGATCTTAGGGGAGCTCCTTCCTTGTGAATTTTAGGGAGCCCATAGATCCTAGGAGTGACGGGATTGCTCTCAATGAGTTTTTGGTGTAGGGAACTCACTGAGCTACTAGATTTGATGGTAAGGGCCACAGTGCTAGAAATATTCTTTAACGAGGTTTTGGGAAGTTCCTTATAGCTTCCACTATTATGAAGATGATCCAACATCTTATTGCGGTAATCAACTTTGATAAGAATGACAACAGCCCCTCCTTTGTCGGCTTTCAGAACAACGATATCTTTGTTCTGGTTTAAGGATCTGAGGGCTACAAATTCATCCCTGCTAAGGTTGCTCTTAGGTGGCTTTGCCTTCCTCGGGACAACAACACAATCCTGCCTAATAGTGTTCTTAATACTATCAAGAAAACCTCTAATCCAAAACTCTATGTCACAGATAATGTCATCTACCGAGATCTTCTTAGGGGCCAAGGCAAAATTTAAACCTTTACCCAAAAGCTTAAAAACCGAAGGGGGAAAGGAGAAACTAGATAAATTGATAACTAGAGACTTCTTTTACTTCAACTTCGCTTCCTTCTTGACTTGTCCTCTTCCCTAATTCGGATTCTTGTAATACTCTCGGCCTTTCTTGCATCAAATGATACCGCTCTTCTTCGCACGTGTGACAGATAATATCCTAAAACAGATCCAAAATAACTCGGCTTCTTGTTCTTTCTTCTTCGCTTGGATGGAGGCTCTTCTTCTGTGATTCTCGTACTTCCTTTCTCACTTCAGATTTGACCAAAAATCCTTGTTTACAGATGAAGATTGAGTTTCCTATTTATAGTGTTTTGCCCATGTAAATAAGCCGACGTGAGAGAGTCCTAGGCCAACATGTAATTTAGTGTAGGTTTATTACTCCATCTTAAGGCCAACTTGCGGGAGGTGCTTGAGCTTGGTTGTGGAGGGTATCTTGACTCTTTCAATGACTCACATACATATGTAACATGCCCAAGAAGGGTCTTCCATCCATGGGATTGACTCAATAGACATGATGACTCATCCTAAAGGCTCACAATGGGAACCTCAACTAAAAATAAAATTCCTTGATCATGAAACCTGTTGTCGCGCAGATTGACACGACAACGCTCAGACCGGGGGCTGTCACTTTGATCCCCGATCCCTCCGTTTAAGCCTGTCTCCCGCGGCTAAGGGGGGTAG
>APFE030177176.1:18364-49689 GCA_000404065.3 Pinus taeda
TAATATTAAAATAAATTAGTTAACATAGATATAAAATTGAAATATGATATAAAATTCAAAAGTTACTTTAAACGAATTTAAAAGTTGATATACAATTCTCTTATTTCATATGGACATGGAAATATTTTATTTGTAACTGAGAGTGAGAGTCCTTACCATATTGTTTTTTATTTTGATTGTAACTAACATTATTATTTTTTTAAATAACATCTTATTTTTAATTTAATAGGGACATGTATGAACTCCACGTCAAGCACAAATGGAATTACACATCACCCTAATGTTGGGCTGTAGAATGAGCCTCTAGACTCAACTAATATAGATCCATCTTAAACCATGGATCTAACAAAGCCGAGAGGATCAAATTTGAATCAAATCCTTTTTATAGTGCCCAATTACATTTTCTCTTTGTACTTTAATAGTGCCCAATTACTTCTTCTCTTAATTGGGATAAAATTTAAAAGTTACTTTAAAAGAATTTAAAAGTTGATATAAAAATCTTATTTCACATGGACATGGAAACATTTTATTTATAATTGAGAGTGAGAGTGAAATATTTTTACCATATCTCGTTACCATATTTCTTTTTTATTTTTATTATAGAAAATATTATTTTTTAATGTAAATAATATTTTTTATTTTTATTTTAAAAGGGGCATGTATTAACTTCACGTTGAGCACGAACAGAATTACACATCGCCCCCATACTGGGTTGTAGAATGAGCCTCTTGGCTCAACTAGTCACGTCATATGTTGTTCTCTAATGATAACGTTTAATGATATAAACTGATAACGTCATATGTAAGATGATATAAACTAATCATGGCATATGTAACACTGGGTTGTAGAATGAGCCTCTTGGCTCAACTAGTCACGTCATATGTTGTTCTCTAACGATAAGTTTAATGATATAAACTAATAACGTCATATGTAAGATGATATAAACTAATCATGGCATATGTAAGTGGTTTAGTATTGCTTAGTTGGAACAAGTTTTTATATCTTTACAATCCTGTTAATCTCATATTCTCATCCCCAAAACTTGGAACTCTAGCTTTTTCCTTAGGACATTTCCCTTTCTATAATAAAAATAGGAAATCATTTTTTAAAAGTTAATTTGTATTACTTCCAAATATCAAATTACATCATTTTTTTCATAAGCATGGTACGCAGTGATATGTTTACTACCATTATGGTCATAGATTCCAAGATCGTTCATGGGTTTTTCTTTCTTACCTTTTCTCTTATGGATATTTATCCAATTCGAGGAGTTATCTAGAGCAGATGTAGATGAAACAATGCAATTTCCTTGAGATGATTCCATTGTCGAATGTTCTATCATATTTACTATTTCCTTGTCACTATCTGAGTGATCTAATTCATGGGTACGTTTGTGCCCACTTGTTGGTAGAGCCAAAATTATGGTCGCATCTCTTTCCTTTTCGGTTGAAGGATGAGTTTCCTGTGTCGAGGTTTAAGATGGCTCTACATGGGGTTGAGTTGATCTTGAAGGTGTTTATTTGGCACTAGGTGTCTTCTGTTGTTACGTGTTATCTTGCTTGTGAGCCGTAATAGTCTTGGTCCCTTTGGTTCTCTTTGGATCTTTCCATCCACGGTTCTTTTTCTTAGTATCTGGGTGAGTATAGGGCCCATGTGAAAGGGGGTAGGAATTCTGAAGATGGCGAGGCTATTGGAAAGTCCTATAACTAAAAGCAGTGCTTTCATAATGCATCGATTGTGAATAAACCCTACCCTTCCATTTGAGAAGGATTTTGTTAGGTAATCCTTTACTGAGGTCCACTTCGACACATATGCGTACAAATATGATAATTCCTTTTGCAATCCTATCAGTGTCGATTTTGATGAAGTTACCAAGTAAGTTCCCACATTTTCTAAGACATCTAGATGTGACAAATGGACGGTTAGGTTAGGGAGCCTTAAGCAAACTGGGGTTGCAAGAGATTTCATGGAAACAAGATTAAAATATGGAAACCATGGTTGAAAAGAGAGACAAGAGTGGCCCCAAAACCAAGGTCCCTCATCAAAAACCTTTTGCCATTTTTTAAACTTTTGAAGAGCACAACAAAGAATCCTTTTGAGCAAAAATGCAACACATTATTCTAAGACTAATTTTGGTGCACCCACTCTTGAAGAGCAGATGTTTAGTGCCAGGAACCGTTAAAATGACAAATAATCATTTGTTGTTAATAATCTGCAACCAAGAATTGACATATAATGTTATCATTTTCAAGAGATGGAATTTTTGTTACCTGATCCACCACGAATGATGGTCCAAAGAGATCTTTGGGGTTTGGAGGTGAAGATCTTGGTTCTATGATATCCTTAAAGGATTTGGGTTGAGATGAAGAGGATGAACCCCAACCTTTGGCTCCACCTCTTACTCTTGATACAATATAAATCAAGGCGTCCTTGGCTATGTCATACCCACTAAGGGATTTATGGTCCTGAAGTTGTTAACCTCTATGTAAGAGTCAAATACTTCCATACGAGATTCTCTCCCAATCCTATATCCTAGCTGCAATTGAGGAAACAAGATCTGTGGCTTTGACTTACAGACCAAGGGAACCCCTGAGATTGTTTTCACAAAGATCGTAAAATTCGCCAGATCTGGGAAAATAACCTCATCTTGCGAGTAGAAAGAACCTTGCAACAAACATGATTTCCCCTGGTGACCACCACTGAGTGCATGTTGTTGAGAAGGGGCACAAAATAAATTAGTGGGGGGCATCAAGACCTGCAGAAGGAGGGGCTTCAAAATCTAAGGTTGCATTAGGCCTGGCAAAAGGCCTCCAACTCATTTAATGGAATCGAATAAGCTTGGTTACGCATGAGTGACGATGACGATTGATCTCAATAGAAACCCTAATATTTTTCCCTTGTATTCAAGTCCAACCAAGTACATTGCCAAAAGCTCCATGACCTACAAATGCATTGGTGTTGAGTCATTTATCTGGTGTTGATTCATTTATCTCAAAGATAATGAGGTGGTAACTGGCGAGGACAATGTAAGATATGCAAATAGGGAAATCCCTTTCGATGGATTCCTCTTTTGTGAGGCCATGAACATCACTCCCATTAATGGCCACCTAGTAAGATCCTAGGTAGAAATTGTTCTGCAAGGAGAATAAGGCAGTTGACCCACTTATTTTCACATTATACCAATTCTAAAAGTAGGAAATAATTAGATTGATGGAAGATACACAATAAATTTAAACATAGTGATTTTTTTTGTTTCTTTAGATTTTTCCTAATAAAAATAGTAATAAATATTTAGATTAATAGAAAATATACAATAAACTTAAAAGTAGTGATTTTTTTGTTTCAAAATACATGAGGGTTTTGAGACGATAACCTTAACATCAAAAAATTTTTAATGCAATTATTTGAAAACTAATACATAAAAAATATTATTAAGAAGGGGAGGTAAACCCAATATCATTGTATCACATATTTCTCTAACATTATATATATATTTTTGTTACTTTAAACTGATGGGAAAAAGTCAATTACTTTAATATTGTTGGATGTCCTTAATAAGAGAGTAAATTGGAGAACTCAAGTTCTCACTTTGTTGAGATACCTACATACTTTAAAATGTAGAAAACCTTTCCAAATTATCTCTTTGTTGTAAAAGCTTGCAACCTGAAAGCTTAAATACTAGTTTTTTTCCAAAAACATAGTACAGATAATTCAAATCTTCAACATTAGATTTTATTATGCATTATTATTCAAGTATTATATGTAAAATGTAACGAGATTGTCCCAAGTATAAGAAATATGTTGAATTTCCAATGGTTAATTTTAGGGTGAATGGATGATCTAAAATGGCGCATTATATAATTTGCCATCTATCTTGATACTTATGGGTAGAAAATTTGGATGAATTGACTTACAAGGCCCATTTTAAGGGCAAGGCCTAATTTGGTGATTTGGGGTTTAGAACATTCTAAATCTAGTTTGAGGCATCAAATGAAACTTCTGGAGGTCAATACTTTGCAAACATATCTCTTGCCCCTTAATATTGTTCTACACATGAAAATATTTCTAAAAATACAAAATTCACATCAACAAAAGTTCATATGTAGAAGTTATGCTCATTACAAGTTGACCTACACTATTGGAAACCTTGGTACCAAATATATGCCACTTCAACCCCCATTACTCACATTGGGACTAATCATATGTGGGATTTTAAGAAGATTCTAGAGGGTCCAAAACCTTCACACTAATTGAGGTTTGAGCCATGCAAAAACCGTAACCTTAACACAAGACAACTATTGAGCTATGTTAAATGTTGGGCTACCGGGAATAGAAGGGATTCCATTCTTTTCATATTATTATTGTTCCATAGTTGAGCAGAGCATATGCATCTAGGAGTGATATATTAGAGCATAACATAGGAGGTGGAATATTTTGTAGCAACTATTCAAGCCACACCATCCATGGAAACTCCATAATGTGTGTCCCTTTCTTTGTACTTACATTTCATAACTAAGAAAAAGAGAGAAAATCATAACCCTCACCTTTTAGCTAAGTTTTTTACCAATTGAGTTTCCTAGATCACAACTTGTGTTTATTTGTGTGGATGTCATACTCATTTACTTGTTCTTTCATTTCAATTTTAGTTATTTCCATAAATTTGAGCCACTAAGCTAGTAATAAAAAAGTTAAGATCTAAGGTAATAAGTTGCATAATTAAAGAACTCAAAATATGTGTGACAAACTATTCAAGTGGAATATCCATAATAGTATACAGATCATATTGGTATCAAAGCAATTTTTTTGGAAGTTGTAAGACCCGTGAATTGACTTAAGAAGGAAGTCACAAAACCCTAGCCATGGCGGATGAGTCTAGTTGTAACAACCCTCAAGATGAGGCAAAAGAGAGATTTTGAATCTATAAGAATAAGTCAACGATATCTCTCGTAACATGACACTCCTATTGACATCCCTAATGAAAAAGCTTGGACCTTTTTGGGGATATTGGTAGTTCTAACTCATAAGTTGGATCATATGATAAAATAAGAGATTATGAAGACCTACAAAAGGAGCCCAAAAATGAGCCAAAATGGAAAGTAGAAGTGGACATCAAACCCTACCAAGGTGATATTGGTGTTGTTAAGTTTAAGCATTGGTTGCAATAATTAGAAGTTTATTTCAGTGTTGATAATACAGAAGAATAAAATAAGTTCTCAAATGCATAATTTAAATTCGAGGGTTGTGCACTAACTAGTGGGAAATCCAAATGGAGACACTTATGTTTGAGGGTGACCCAATAGTAACTAGGTGAGGAGGTTTTTAAAACCCCCAACAAGTCTTCATTCTACCATATTGGATATATAGAGGACTAGTAGATCCATAGGCATCACTTCAAGCATAAGCAAGAGTACAATGTGTATAAGTAGACCATTGAGTTCAGAAAAAATGGATATTATGTTGGGTATATCTCCTAAGAATCTAGATGTACTCCTTAAGTATATGGGGAGGTATACACAATTATTTATCGAAGTGAGTGATGCTCTTTAAACCTAGGATAATTGATGAGGTTTATGTGCAAGCACGATACTTGGAGAATATAGGCCACAAGAAAGGATAATCAAGTGGTTTCAAATAGAAAGGTCGCCTTCATGGAGGGGAAGGAGAAGTGAAAGGAAAGAACAAGAAGATAAAAACCACTACACACCAATGTAAGGATCCAAACAACTATTGCATCCATATAATAACAATGGTCACTCCTAAGTGTTGGAAACCATGTCTAGAGTTGAATCCAAATAATGGTAAGAAGGATGCAAGAAGAAGAACCTATTAGCCATGGATTTTAGCAACTTCGTAGAGAGTAGCTCTGATTTGGATGAAAATTTTGTCTGCACTAAATTGCAGAAGGAGGTGAATCTGAGTAACCTTCATCAAAAGGAAGAGGAGATGAATAAAATATTTCATATTAAGATTTAGGTCGAAAAGGCCAAGATGGATTCTCTATTCAATTTTGGTTCATCGGCCAACCTCATAGAAAAATATAGTCAACAAGCTTGGATAAGAAGTTCATTATCATCCTAACCCATATCCATTATGATGGAAATACGGATACAAAGTGCAAGGTCACTAAAAAATGTAAGATTGATTTTTCTATAAGCACATATTATCTTGATGAAGTAGAGTTAGATGTAGTACCACTTGATGAACATGGTGTAGTGTTTGGGAGCCCTTACATGTATATTATGGATAAAATATTCATAAGACAAGCAAAATAGTATCGCTTGATAAAGGATGGGAACTCTTCCATCATCAATGCATGCAAAGGTAAATATTATATATTTTCTAGTAAATGCTAACCAAGCCAATAATTTGATCAATTATAGTAGTAATTTTGTATTGCTTTTCTTAAGAGAGAATCACCCAGGTGATGAATCAGTAAAAGTAAAGGATTCTATGGAGAGATGTACCAAAGAGTAGAAATTTTAGTTGCAAGAATTGTTTTAATGATATAGAGAAATGTTCAAGACCATAAAGGGTTACCACCTAAGAGGGAAGTGGACCACAAGATATAGTCTATTTTAACCAGAATGAGTATAGATTATGTTAAAAAATTTGCATTTGTTCGCAACAAAATCGGGTCTTTACATCAATTTATCCATGCTTCAACAAGCTGATAAAAATTTCTTGGCCCATTTAGACTATTGCAATAGATATGGCTATCATGCTTACAAAAATTTCCCATTCTAGGATATCTACAACTATAAATTCGACAGAATTGAAATAAGAGGTATATACATTTATAGTTCATCATATTAATAAAACAAAAACAAAACAAATTCAGAGTTGGTCAGATATCCATAGGAGTTGGGCAGTTTAGATCTAGGCGAGGGAGGCATCTTCTGAGTTTTTGGAATTATCTTGGTTTTTCACGCCCTCCATGTTTGCCTCAATGTCTTCCTCCATGGCGTCCACCTTGATCTTCAATTTTTCCAGTTGATGGCGCAGTGCATCCACTTCGTCCTCCAATTTCTTGATGCTTTCCAGTTTCTCAATCTCTGATTCCTGCATGGTCATGTTCTCATGCATTTGTTGGTACATGTTGTGTTGGAGTTCTAACAATGCTTCCCTTAGGTCCAAATGGTCTTGAACATAGGTGATATAGGAGGGTCTGTATCTACCACCCTTCCCCGAGGAATCGACCCTCAGCCCACCAGACCTCGGCTTGTGGCTTCCCCATGTGACCGACCAAGAACTGTCCTATATACCCTGCATGTTAGCTTCAAAAGCCTCTTTTTTTATCAGGCTCCAGAAATTGTCACTGCTTTCCATGATCTCCCATAGCCAGGCACCCTTTCTTGCCCTCCAAAGATTTCCCTGTTCCTCGGCAAGTTTGCACCTCCCAACCTCTTGCTGACTCCAATTCTCCTCCCTCTTCCAGAGAGAATTACGACCCACCCAGTGTCCCAAATCCAGTCTGACTGTAAATGCTCAGAACACCCCAAGCCCAAACCATCTAGCACTCGCGACCTTCCAATTATACTCAAAATTTCGTTATTTTCCTTTAAAACCTCGGATGGATAGACCTTCCTACCCTCATTTTGACTTTTCACAACATAATTACCAACCTCCATGACACTGAAAATGATACACAACAACCTCGTCACTAGCCAATAGAATTTCACAGAGGCCACTGTCCCACTCTCAAACCTTAAAACATTCAAAATCCACATATCGGTTTGCACTTTATAACTACTGCCTAACCGAGAGATGATGCAGAGATGAGTGAGGAGAATGTTGCAATCGAGATCCCATTAGTAGCCCATTATAATTCTACCACCCTCCATTAATTTCCCACCAAGCTCATGATCTCTATCATTCATCCCCACAATTCTTCCACGAGCAAGCCCGACTTCACTGAGGTCCTGAATTAAATTATTCTCTGCAAATCTCAAATCCTTATAGACGCCTGAGGTGCTCCACCACCCAATTTTCCAAGAACCAGGGAAAAAACGGTGAGACCGCACGCTGTGACTTAAGCTTGAAACATTTGTGGTACAAAATTTCCATATGACCCATGTTTCAAACGAGCTTGGATGTTAGCTTGCCACGAGTCCTCATGGCTGACAAGAGCTTGCACAGGGTGATGCGACAAGGGGAGGAGAACCCAAGGTGGTGATTATAACACAGAGGAACAAAGGAGAAAGGGGAGGGGCCATAGGGAATGGGGAAGGGGAGGGGGAATGGGAGAAAGGGGAAGGGAGGCAGGAGGGACGGGGGAGGATAGGAAGGGGGGGGGGAGATGCTAGGAGAGAACTAGGGGGAGGAGTGGGGGCGAGGGGGCTTCATATCTTTTTGGTATGCTAGATGTGACTTTTCCACTTCCTTAGCTATCCTTTAAGACTTTATTTCATGCCTACATATATCTCTCTTCATTTTCTTAAGGAATTTTTGTCGTGCTCGTGACCATTTATTACACAATTTTCCTCCTCCAAATGGCATGCCTTATTAGCCTATCTATCAGCATCATGGTTATTTCCCCTCAAGACATGATAGAAGGACACCGATTCGAAAGTAGGGAGCAAGTTCCAGGCTCTCATAATGATTTGATTTAGGCTAGAGATCTTAGCCTTTGAAGTGTTAATCATATGCCTTATAACGATCATGGAGCCTCCTAACACCTGAATCTTTTTTATCCCATTCCTTTGTGCCAGGATTTGCCCCAGGAGCATTCCATAAGCTTCAAATTGGTTATTGGACTTCCGGCCTAGCCCCCAAGAATAACTAAATTAAATGGTTCCTTTGGGATTAATGAGAATCCCTCCCCCTCCTACCACCCCAAGATTAACTTTTGATGCACAGTCGAATTAAAGGGTCCACTTATTTGAGGTTTTTAGCCAATCCACCTGGTCCTTCAGGGATAACCTCAGAATCCAATTGGCCCGAACACAAGGAGTTCGCTTCAAATCTCGAGGGGTCAGGGGGACCTTCCACAAGGCCATCCAAGCAGATTCCAGCTGATCCAAAGAAGGGTCAATGACTGGTTTATGCAATTCCATACAGGCTGAGAGGGATGTCTTGGCTATATTCCTTGTAGGGATCTGGGACATTCTGAAAATCGTCTTATTCTTGGATATCCATATTTTCCAATTAATATACTTCGGGAGAGCGAACCAAACCTCCTTAAATTTAGTTTTGGCCTGAATGGATCCCACATACGAATTGGGCCAAGAGTTGAAGAAGGAATGAATGTCTACAAGCCAGATGGTTATGTAGTATAGGGAACCAAGGGCCACAACCCAAATTTCCTTCGTCACATGTCAATGCAGGAAGAGATGAGAGATCGACTCCTCCTCTATTTCGCAAAGAGGACACCTTGAGGGTCCAACCTGCCCCCTCTTTCTAATAATTTCAACAATAAGATTTTTTTTATGGGTGAGAAGCCAATAAAAGAAATTGATTTTTGGAATGGCATTTGTTTTCTAGATTTTTCCCTAAACCGAATTTTTGGGAGGTAAATGGGTATGAGTGAGCATGTGCAAACAACCATTCTTCACTGAGTAGCTAGCATTCTTCCAACCCCAACTGCCTTCCACATTTTGTGCAATGGGGGCATGACCACTTAATAATCGTAGGAGCCTTTGGGATGTTATCCATCATCCATCGTTTCCAACCACCTTGTTGGTTCCACTCCACAATCTGATCCAACGAAACCACCCCTCTACTTTCTAAGAATACATGAAGGTCCTCCAAATATTGATCAGAATTCAGGGATTGAAGGCCGAGAATTGAATCAATAAATATATTGATAGTGCCCCCATTTCTAAGGATCTTACTTAAATATTTTGTGATGAGGTCCCTAGAGGACTTGATCAATTTCCAAATGGGGGATCCCCACATAGAGGCAAACTGTCCATCCCAGTCATTTGATAGAGATATATACTTAGACCTGAAAACTTGTGACCACCACTGGCTCAGGTTTGTGATAGAGCTCCAGTAAATTTTTGCTCCTATAGCTATATTTGTTATTCCTTGGTCCCTAATCCCTAGTCCACCATGCTGCTTTGGAGCTCTGACGGTTTTCCAATTTATAAAGTGATATTTCTTGGTTTCCATTTTGGCCCCTTCCCACAAGGAATTTATTGATGAACATGACCATTTGGTGAAGCACACTTTTGGGAGCTTGTAGAGCTATGAACTAATACACGGGGATAACCGAAAGGACTAAATTCACCAAAATTTCTCTGCCCACATTATTGAGCTAAATTCCACCCCAGTTTACAATTTTGGATTTCATTTTCTCTTGCACTTTTTTCCAGGAATTCAATGTGGCTCGTCCCAAAAAGATTGGGATCCCTAAGTAGTTCAACTCTCTCTAGTCCCTAATAGCTTTAAATCCATGAATTTCCTCAATCTTTTTTCTTTTTGCCTTGTAATATTCCAGCTGTGTATGTGGCACTTATTGTCACTTGTAGCTCCCCCCAATGTGCTGAGAAATTTATCCAAAATATTCTTAAACCTCCTAATAATAGTGGTAGAAGCACCTGCCATTAATATAGTGTCATCCGCAAATTGTCCATGGTTTATTCTTTTGATTCCCTCTTAGAAACGAATGCCCGAGAGGTTGAGGGAGGCCCCCTCGAATTCCAAAGATCTACTGAGGGCATCAACCATAATTATATAAAGAAAGGGTGAGAGGGGATATCCTTGCCAGAGACCTTTGGAATATTTAAAGAACCCCGCAACCTGACCATTCACCAACGGAGCAATCCAAGGGGACTCTATACAAAGATTTATCCATCTTATGAAGGTCTCATCCATACCGAGTTTACGGAGAACTTTCTGCAGGAAACTATGTCTAACCTAGTTAAAGGCATTAGCCATATCTAGTTTAATAATCTTGCCCTGATAACCCAACCTCTAGCTAGAGCCCAAGGCTTCTTGGATGAGGATAATGATGTCAAAAATTTGTTTTCTGGGGATAAATCCCCCCTTGATTGTCGGATATTAGGAGGGGCAGAAGCAACTTTAAATGCCAGACCAACAACTTCAAAAAGATCTTATAAGAGACATTATAGAGGGAAATAGGGCAAAATCTAGAGAATGAGGAGGGGTTCGACTCTTTAGGGATTAAGGCTAGGAAAGAAGAATTTATGCTGCCCCCCATTGCACCATTTTTGAGGGATTATCCCACCAACCTACACAAATATTTATTTATGACATCCCAGAAGGAGTGGTAGAAGCTCACCGAGAAGCCATCTAGGCCCGACACTTTATCCTAGGGGAAGGAAAATATAACCTTATGGATTTCATCCTCTGTCGGAGGAGCAGTCAGCAATCTATTCCAATCCACTTAAACAAGGGGTGGAATGCCCTCTAGGAGGAAATATTCACTATCCAAATCCCATGTATGATCCTTGGTATATAAGTTTTTATAGTGCTCAATTGTTGCACTTTTGATTTCTTCAAATTTGTTGATGGTCTTTCCCCCATGGATAATTTGAGTGATATTGTTTTTCGATTCCCTAAAATTGGATTGCTTATGAAAGAATTTAGTATTTCTATCACATGCCTTAAGCCATTTACTTCTTGATTTTAATCTCTAGTACTCCTCTTCCTCTCTGAGAGATCTGTGAAGGCTCTTGAAGGTTTTTGCTTCTTTATGGATATCCATAACCTAGATTGGCCTGGTTTCCATCTATCCTTGGATAACATCCAATTTTTCTTCCATATTTTTTATATTGAATTTCCTTTTTGTTTTGTTCTCATTTAGCCAAGTTTTCATTTCTTGTTTAAATCTATGTATCTTGGCCTCCCAAATAGTAATTAGGTTATCATCAATCCATCCCACCCAGGAAGCGGAGACCACTTCGAAGAAATTAGGGACCTCCAACCATTGGGGAGAGTAACGAAATGGAATCATACCTAGATCTAGGGGCATGGAGATTTCCAGGTGGATCGTCTGCTAGTCTGATCTAGCCCAAGGGAGGATGGATGACTTAAGGTAGTAGTTCAAGATGAGGATATTGTAAGCTGCAAGGAAACAATCTAAACGGGCCACAATATGGTTAGGACCCACTCTTCTATTAGACCAGGTGTAAATGAATTGTTAAGGTTTGACATCATATAAGTTTAAGGTTAAGATGAGATCCTCCATGTATTCCTGATGGGCATCCCTAATTATGGAGCCCCCCCTTTTTTTGTGGCAGCCAATAGTAGTATTGAAATCCTCCCCAATAATGCAGTTATTCCCATACTCAGTATTTTTCAAGTCCATCAGGGAATTCCAACATTATTGCTTTTCTCATAAGTGGGTAGGCATGTACACATTTATCACAGTGAAGAGTTGTTACTTCTCAATTTTATTAAAAATAGTAGCTATCCAATGCGTAGTTTTTAGAGTACTTACCAAGTTTAGCTTTGTCAGATTCCACATAGTGCAAATGCCTTTGTACGCCTCTCTTGAGCTGACTGTTTCGATCTTGCTAGTGTTCCAAAGGTTATGTTTAATGGAGTTGATGGACTCCTCATCCAACTTGGTCTCCTGTAGCAGGGTAACTTTGGGCCTTTCTTCGTTAATGAGGGATTTTACTTCCGTGATTCTCTTTACCGAACCCAGTCCTCTACATTTCCAAGATATTATATTCATTAATCACTTTTTTGGATTCTCTGCCCCCTTTTTAGGGCTCGAGTTGTTTCCTTTCTTCCCTCCACCCCATTTGTTTCCTGCATTTTCCAGTTGACGTGGGATTGTGTGTTGTACTCCAAATTCTTTGTCTTTCTCATTTTTTTACCATCTTGCTTCGTTCTTTGTTTTTCACCCTGCCTTCTTCTCATTTTGGACAGGCTATTTCTTCTAGGCCTGCCTGATTTTCCTTCAACCAAGCTTAACAGTCGTACTAGTCCCTTTCCTTCAGAAGAGGTCATGAGGCCCTCTAAGTCCTCCTCGTCTTCCGATGAGTCTTCCAAGGAAGTATCAGTTTCTGAACTTGAACTGGAATCCATGTGTCCACTAGAGGGGAGGCCTTAGGGCTTAGAGCGAGGGGCAGAGACCTCAAAAACCAAAGGGGGAGGTAGGTTGGGTTCTGGACCAACCATACCAGCCTCTGAGCCTAATACTTCAAAGTTGTTCGTAGTTTCCAATCTCGAGACATCCCCACCCGATGAGAAAGTCAAGGGGGCCGAGGCCATCCCCAAACCAGGGGAGTTGTCATGGGGAGGGTTCTTCGACGATTTGCAATGCTTGACCTATGTCCATTTCTATTTTGATCCCCCAGAAGGTTTTTCCATGGAGTCTCCCCCTTTAGGGAAACCTTTAGCAAAGTTCTTGTATTCATGGCATACTTTGCACTTGAAGGGCAGCTGATCATATCAACCTCTTGTACGTGAGACTATCTATCCATACAGAGGCTGACTATCACTAAAAGCCCTTTTTCTAGGTCCACCTCCATGCAAACCGAAGCACATAACAATAGGCCATCCTTTGGTTCAGAGTAGTCAATGTATTTCCCAAGGGAGTTCCCAATAAGCTGGAATGTTGCATCATTCTAATAGTGTAGGGTGAGGTAAGGGAGCTTCAACCAAACAGGAACCGAGGAAGGAAAATCATGGTCGGGATTGAAACTGGGACTCCACTGATATAGGTAGAGCCCCTCGGCCCCCATAAAATATGGGCCACTTCAAAAAACAAGGTCACGATCTAAATGGTTTGTAAAATTAAAAAATGTAGGACCCTTTGCCACAGAAGGATGAAATCACTCCCTCCTTGATCATAGGATTCAAGTTCTTTTCAACCTAGGCCTTGACAGTGCGAGGGGAAGGTCATAGGCCCATGAACTACCCAATAAGGCCTTTGTCAGCCAGCTAGAGATATCTCGAATGAGCTTGAGGACACACATATCAATTTTGGGGATATCATCAGATTTCTTCACAAACTTAGAGTCCTCCTGCTTGCAGAATTTTTGGCCAGAGGTGACAAGAGCGTTGAACGCAACAATTTCTACCTACAAAGGCATGGTGGCAGCCTACAGGGGCCTATCCTGAGAAGGTGTTGACATGCCCACCGCAAAAGGCTGATAGTACTACTCCTGAGAAAGCTACAACCCCCTCTGACCAAAACAACAAAATTCAATCAAATTAGACAACGAGAAATGCCTGAGGAGGAAGGAGCTCAGGGTCATGACAACCAAATAGACATGAGAGATGATGTAGAGAGATGGGGACTCCAAGCCAAGCAGCATGAATGCAACAGGCGTTGATGGACAAGAAAAACACAGCTCAAGACAAAAGAGCCAGACCCACCACCGAGAGAGGCAGAGAGGTAGGATAGCGAGCCAAACGGGCTCGTCCCCAGCAGATGTGGTCATAAAATAAACACCATTGGAAGCTGATAAGAAAAACTCTCCTGGGGGCACAGAACTGCCGCAGGGAGATGGTAGCCAGAGCTTAGGTCAAGCCGGCATGGGTGCCATACATCAGAGCATCCCTGAATCAGAATCCATCTTACAATATATAGTTATTACCTAACACCCATTGCCAAATATTGGGTTGCATAGACAATCTATCCTAGAGTAAACAAAGAGAAGAAATAGTTACAACAATTATTGGAGTGAGGAGTAATTCAACCAAGCTCCTCACCTTGTGTTCATTTATCATCATAGTACCCAAGAATAATGGGACTTGAGGAATGTGTATCAAAATAGAGCTTTAAGCAAGAATCAATACCCTCTACCTAGGATTGATGATTCACTAGATTAGTTGTAAGATACCAAGTACTTCACCAAGTTGGATCTCAAATTAAGAAACCACCGGGTATGAGTTAAAGAAGAAGATACCTAGAAGATTTCCTTCCAGATAAGGGAATATGACTATATAAATTATTGGTAATGCCTTTTGGTTTATGTAATGTTCTAACTACATTTATGCATCTCATGGATAATGTATTGCGTCCCTTTTTAGATTATTTTGTGATAGTGTACTTAGATAATATCGTAGTTTATAGATTTACTTAGGAAGAGCATATTTCACATCTCATTCAAGTGCTAAATATTTTGAAAAATAATTAGTTGTTGATTAAACTTAAGAGGTGTGAGATTAATGAGTGGTCATTATTTTATTTGGGGTATGTGATTGGTGTGGTGTAACTCAAGATAGATCTTACAAATATTTCTTTGAAATGGATCCAAACTAACTAATGTGTATAAGGATCAGTACCTACAAGAATAAATTGGTAATGCATGAAGGTAAACAAACTATGTGATCAATGTAAATGTGAAGGTTGAATGAGAAATAATGATAATGTGAGAGGAGAATAAAAAATTGAATAGAAGAGAAATTTGAGGTATGTGTAGTGAAGTAGCATGGTTGTTGACCTCCCCTCACCCCCTAGCTATCCCTATCTCTGCCTCCATTCTCATTCTCAGTGGGTCTTCTGGGCCAACGTGAGAAGCACAAAATGATTGCAAAAATTCCTATACAAGTAAAAGGACAAAGGTCTAGTAACCTTTCTAAATATAAAGCTCTATTTACAATACTAGAAGAACAAAGATTAAGACTTTGATTTCAAACTAAGGATTTTTTCCAGTGAAGTGAGTAAGCTATAAGTCCCTTCTTTATGGATTAAGTGGCCAAATCCCACTACTGTCACTTAAGGTTAAGGGCTTCATTGGGGAAACACAGTAACAAAGAAATTCCATAGTATCCTTTTCAGTTATAGCTACATGGTTCATGCCATAACAACTAGTGATAAGAGTCTCTAGTGCGGAAATAATTAGCAAAAATACTTTGATGAGATAAAATGGTATATTAGTGTAGTAATAGCTCTTTCATTAGCTATACAAAATCATTTCAAATTGGAGATGGACGCAACTGGATATACAACAAGAGTATTCTTGCTGCAGGGAATTAAGGTAGTATGTTGTCATTCTAAAATGTTTCAAGGTGGAATCCTAAAATACCCTAGATATGATAAGAATATTTATGCCCTTAAGAAGTGGAATCACTATGTAATGGGAAAGGAAATCATTATCCACATTGATCACTAACCATTATAGTATTTGCAAGCCCAAAGTCAAATTTAGAAAATTAGACACTATAAATGGATGGATCTTTTGTAGTAGTCACATCTAGTCATCAAATATAAGAAGGGTAACACTAATAATTTGGCATACATGCTTTCAAGGTTAGGCAAACAACTTTGGGAACTCTTATGCACATGGATCCTTTTACCCATGATTCATACAAAGAGGTATATGTAGAAGATAAGAGCTTTAAATAGGGGCTTCAATAGCTACAATGCCAAACTTATGTATAAGAAGGTAATGGTAAGTCAAAATATATCTCTAGAATGGGTTGGCCTAGAAGCTAAACAAGCTTTATGTCCCTAAAGGTGAAGGACTGCAACTTCTCATAGAGGCTCACACCTCTAAGGCTGTCGGGAACTTTGGGTTTTGGGAAAATCTTTTGTACTTTGGGATACCAAGGAGTATCATTTCTGATAGTGATATCAATTTCTCAATGCCTTTTGGACTCCACTTTATTAGAATATGGTGGTCAAGTTGAAGAGATTTGTAACTTCCATCCATAGACAGATGGGTAGAGAGAAGTATTCAACAAGACATTGGTTCAAATTATGAGTTATAATAAAAGCGTCCAAAAATATGGGATGAAAATTTGATTATATTTAATAATATTATATCAGAGTGGTCCACACATATACTAGTAAGTGTCTTTTTGAAACTTGTTATGGGTATTTCCACCTTCACCCTTGGATGTTGTACGTGGATAATAAGGAGGAGTGAGGGAAGACTCCAAAAGAGATGCAATAAAAGAAAAAAAATGTCAAAAAGAACAGGCAAATCCATTTACAAGACACGAAACATTGAAAAAAGTTTGTAGGAAAAGTATAAGGCCCAACACGATCAACACATAATTGAGAAAAAAATCAAAGTGGGAGACAAAGTTTGGTTGCATTTGAACAAATAAAGGTCATGGGGTCCTTGTAAGAATATCAAGGATCTACCATATGGTCCTATTGATGTATTAGATAAGGTGGATGATAATGCCTATAAACTTATGTTACCCTTGTATATGCATAATTACTTAGTAGTGAATGTGGAAATTTGAAATTCTATGAGCCTTCCATGTTGGATCAAGAAACTAAAAGGAAAAGCCTACCTACCGTAAATGGCTTAGAATTTGTTCAAGTAGACTTGGAAAAAGATACAATTTTGTAGAAGAAGTACAAAACTACAAGATAGGGGTAGCATAAACTCTTGTAGATAGTGTTGAAAGGACAACTTCCAGGTAAGGCCAAATGATACTCTAGGAAGAAGATAAAGGATATTTAGAAAAATATTTTGGGGACCAAAACCTCCATAAATGGGGAGGTATTATCTAGAAAGATCATTATGTAATTTGTCACCTCTATTGGTACTTTTTCGATGGAAAAATGGGGAGATTTCCTTTTAGGGCCCATTTTGGGTCTAGGTCCTAATTTGATGAGTTGGGGTCTATAACCTTCTAGAGCTAGTTTGAGGAATAAAACAACACTTTTGGGGGTAAAATTTTGGGAGAATAGCTTTAGAACCTCAAATTTGTTCTACACATTGAAATCTTTCCAACATTGCAAAAATTTCCTCAATTGGAATTTGCATGTGGAAGTTATGCCTCCTGCAAATTGACAAACCCTATTTATCACCATGGTACCAAGAGGATGGAAAGTCAACCCCCATTAATCGCACATATAGGGATTATCAAATATGTAATTTTAATAATATTCTAGATGGTATAAATCTTAACATTTAGAGGGTTGAGGCATGCAAAAACACTAACCCTTACACTGCATAATTATTAGGCTATGTTAAATATTAGGCCACTAAGAAGAAACAAGGTTTTATTATTTTAGTATTTTTATTGTTCCATAGTTGAGAAAATAATCTAGGAGTGGAATATTAGAGAATAACAAAAGAGGAAGATTTCATTGTAACCATTTATGCCACAATGTCCATGACAACTCCATAGTGAATTCCCATTTCTTTGTACTTGAACCTTCATAGCCAAGAAAAACAAAACATTATTAGCATAGGCCTCACCTTCCAACTAGTTTTTCTCTTGTATTTGGTTTCCTAGGTCACATACTTATGTTCATTTGTGTGAATGGTTTGTTCATTCATATGGGTTTTGATTATTTTCATAAATTTGAGCATTAAGATAATAATAATAAGTGTGAGATCTAAGGCAATAAACTATAGAATATTGTAATATTTTCTGTGATGAATGGTTTAAGTTGAATTCGTAGTAGTTTATAGAGAAATGTAAATGTGTTTGGAATGGAATTTCTTAGTGTTTGAAAATTTCAAAAATAAAAAGGTTACAAACATTATTGTTTCTTATAGAATTCATTTATTGCTTTAGATTGGAGATCTCTTGCTTGATTTCTAGAAATTAATGACGAATTTGTTAGAGTAGATCTTCTATGAGGGGATGGATGTGAAGAAAATCATAAGGTTTCCTAGCAAGGTTGGGTGTCTTGTGTCAGTGGATAAATTACTTAATCCAATGGAGAGAATTATTACTTATCTCCATGAATTTTGAGGACTATTTCAATAATTTTAACTATGCATGTAAAAGTATCTCTAGGATCTTATTCTACCTCCATCATTTCTTGGGAAAGGATTCTATGATCCTAATGATATATGATATGGGTAAGTATATAACAGGGAATTTATTCTATTCCAAATCAACATTCAATTGTGGTTCTTCTTAATTCTAAAGAATAATTTGATATACTTAGTATCTAATATTGTCACAATGTTTCTCAACATCGTGCTTGACAATTTCTTATGTAATCCACTTTTTCTTGCTTGGTGTGCATGGGTATTGAGGAATAGGGTTTGGAGTTCAATGTGTGATATGGGGGTCACAAGATGAAACTATGTAAGCATTAGAAGTATGTCCTACCTTAATGTCTCATTTTTTCTCCTTGTTCTCAAAGTATCTACCTTCACTTTCAAAGAGTTGATCAATTGTTTAGTCTCAATCAAAAGACTCTAAAAATGAATTATATTCTTGTCCCTATCGTCCATTGGTAGAGGCTTTCCAAGAAGGATGTAAAAGAGGATCTAAAGTTCACGTTGAAGGTGAGTAGGGGGTAGATATCTCCACAATTAAAAATAGGGGTATCATCAAACAACAGGGAAAATGATAAATGCATAATACTTTTGTAGCCCTTTTCAACAAGAAAAAATTTAGGAGTGTAAAGAAATTGCACTAAAGTAGTGTGGGAGTGCTCCCAAGGTAACTATAATGTAAGGTGAAAGTGACAATGTATGACAAATAGAACACACTAACAGGGAAAAATTACCACAATTGGAGCCTCTAAACTAACTGAGGATATTATTAATATAAATTGGGAGCTAACAAAGTTGCATAATGAACGTTTCCATTAATCATTAATGGTGGTTTTCATATCTCGTGAAAGTGAGGGTTTTGTATTTCTATCATCAGGGTTAAAGTCTCTCCATTGACATGTTAATGCTTCTGCTCATGGTCATGTGTGCTTGTGCTTGTGAAAAATGGGTGGAGCCAAGTGCAAGCCTTGGGAAACTTTGGAGGAATATAAAAACCATGCTCATAGCCTCTAATCCAAAGGGTGACTTCTATAGGATGAAAATGCAATTATTTCCACTGAAATTAAAAAGAAAGAAGTTTCTACTAACTCATGTTGACTAAAAGTGATTATTAAAATCAAATATTCTTGTTAGTCAAATATTACAGTGCCTTACTAACATACAATGAGCACCCCTAATGTTAAGGCCTTTCAAATCCTTTAATACAAAGTACCTTGGAAATTTTAAGAACTTTGTTCTCAAAGAATTCATCCCCTCCTTGTAACAAAGTATTTAACCCTAATGACTCAATGCCTTAGTATAAAAATAAAAAGGTTAATAAAGAGCCACTAAAAAGCAAGGAATGACGCTATTATCCACATAAAAACTCAAGGAAAAACCAGATATAGATGACATGACACAAAAATATAATTTCAAAGGAAGGAAAAAATAATGAGAGAAGATAGAATAATTTTATATGCGCACTATAGACTCCTAAGTAAACTTATAACTTGTTTTTGTGCTTTTAAGTATGGTTCTTTGATATTACCATGTAGGCTTTTTAACCCTCCTAGACTCTATAGCTCTCGAGAATGATAATATTGAAGGTTAACTGCTTGTACACTCAAGGAGTGACCTAAATATTTTATATTTTCCATTCTACCCTAATATGCTCCCTTAAAGATAAAATACCAATGGGAAACCTTAATCATGATGTGGTTTCATTGAATGTGATTAAAGTCTGCATCCAATAATTACCATATGCATACACATAACTATAATGAAACAAAAATGTCTTATCACCTTTTAAAATTTTGATCTGTCTCCATGGTTATCGTGTAATGTAAATAAGTACAAATTGTTATATCCATATATGATACTAGTTAATTGAACTTTTAATATGGCACTGGTCAATACATCCTTGAGGTCCCACCAAATGTGTTTTAAATAGAATGGTTAAGATATTTTCAAAGTTAAGTTTACCACTATTTATTGAATTATTCAAGCAGAGACAAATTTTAGTTGGAATTGGCATGATATGATTTAAATGTTTGAAGTTTAATAAGCTACCACTTGATCACACTAGGGAATGAGAGGAAGTATTGTTATCCTCCAAGTTCTTAATGAGATAGAAGAAGCAATTATTATTTTCCATACAATGAAGGTAAGTGGGGTGTAACTTGTAACAATTAACGTGATATGGACTTGACATAAATGTGATAGCATAGTAATGTAAAGCATCATTCAAGGTAAGGTCATTTTATTTGTTTTGATCATATGTGCTCTAACCTCTCCTATTCTCATTGGGGACTTACTAGAATTATAGGAATGACAATTGATCAATATTATATAAACATAATGACTAATATTCCATTGTCCAAGGCTATAGTTATATTAGTTTTATATTTGTTAGTCATGTTAGTGTTTAGATATTTTATGTTGACATTGGGCATGAGGTTCCCATATTTTACCAATGGCACTAGTCCCTTCTTTTTTAATAAGATGATTGGGTCAAAGAGCATCGACTCAAGTCAAAAGTGGATGTCTTAACAATTTGTTGTGACATCATTTGAAGAGTTATCCCTATATTGACAAGAGCATCTTCCACTAAATTCTCTGCTCTTCGAACACTATTCAAACTAAGTTATTCAAAAAGCATTGGGTTAACCCCACTCAAATAACTTACTGAAGGGTGTCTTGTAGCTCATAGATTAATCATTGGTGAACTTATAGTTGCTTTATTCCATGAATCGAGGTACTTTTTGAACTTTCTCTATCATGACAATAAAACACTCTTTCATGATTAGGGATTTGACACTCATTCTAAGGAATTCCTAAAGCCTAAGTTAAGCACTAACATCTCTACTTCATGATTACTTGAACTGCCTATTTTATGAACATAGTAGTTTTCCAGGAAACCATTAGCATCCCTTGAGATATCTCTTATCCTTGAACACCCTCAATCACCTTTTGAAGTGTCATCAAAGTTTAGTTTGATGAAAGGGTGGGTTGAAGACACCCACACTGGTTGGTAAGCTATATTTCAATGTATAACCTTATTCTTGTAAAACAATATGAACATCCATTCCCCGTAATGATAAGATTTATTTATCATATTGAATGCCTTACATATCTTTAAGTTTCAAATTTTTGGAAACAATGCTTTTAAAATGGTAAAATATTTTATCTTATATTAAAATATGTGGATTCATTTGTCTAATGAAATTTCTCTGGGTCCTTTTTAGTTAAGTTGACTAAGTGAAAAAAGCCAAGTATAAGGGCCCATAGTCTCACTCAAAAGCGTGCATTTTTCCCATTGTCCATAGGCGTATGAGAGCAAGGATCTCATGTTGGATCATGATTATCTTTCTCCCACACACACACAGACATATTGATTGCATATGAACAATGAATGAATGATCTCATTATCCTTGGGACATTGTAGCACATGTAACATTGTGAGGGGCTCCATCCACATTTAATAAACTTCATTAACCTTTACTAGTTCCTAACCTTGCATTAGAATTCTCTTTTCCATTATTTTTATTAATAAAATACAATTCACATTTTATTATTAAATTTCCCTCATCTAAGAAAAATATTTGACCTCTAAAGAAAACAACCTCATAGAGCACACAGTCACCAACATTTTTAATAACATATATGGCATCACCATCCTTATCTACACATGTACCATGAAAAGTGGCATTTATATTCTCTCCTTTATTCTCATCCTTTGTTACTTTTAAATAAAACAACCATATTCACTAAGTTAGTTTAGTTATCATTCCTTTTTTCATTATAGTGATTATAAATTATATTAACAACAACACAAATTAGTTTGTTGTAACTAAACCAAGCTAGACAATCATATTATTAAACACTTGGAAACAATTGAGCATGATAGTAAAACATAATTTTGTCTACCAACTTTAAAAGATACTAAAATTAATACCCAATTTTATCAATATGCAAACAAATACAAATTCTACATAAAAATCTAAATTAAAAATGCATTCAAGTATTTGTTGTGTACTCTTACTCCCCATGAATTTGTTATGGGCTCTTGTTGAAGCCTCAACAACTTCCCCGCGTTCTCAAAACTGGGGGACCCCTTCTTCCATTGCTTTGAGGTTTAGTTTGCCTTTAGTTTTCATGGAAAATTGCATTCAAATTCAGGAGTTATATTTGGGGTTTTCATTGTTCGGGGATTTTCACACATGGCCAATTTCTCTATTTATTTGAGCATTTGTAAATGTTTGGAATATTTTTCATTGTTGAAAGGTCCATTTTGTTATGACTTTTTACCCTTGGTTCTAAAATTGAGCATCATTTTAATTATTTTTCAAATTGTACGACCAATCTTAAAATTGGGTTTGATTTCTTAATTAGGCACTCTTTTCCTTATTTGCACTATGATCTTCTTAATTTTGATTTAAAAATTGATTTCACACTCATGGATTTTTATTTTTCTAACCTTATTTTTTATTATATATGGAGCTTCAATCCTCGAAATAATCTACTATTTCCTCATTTTCACTTAGTGATTATTTTCACAATTCATTTCTTAACCCCAATTCTTAAATCAACCTTGATTTATGTATCAAACCCTTTTATCTATTCAAGTTCTCTTTTTATTCCCAATTTTCTGATAGGGCCCAATCTCATAATCGACCCCTTTTCTTTGTTTGAATTTTCTTTAGCCCTAAATCTCTCCATTATGCCCATTTTTTGAATTAGTCCATCTTATTTCCATCTTTCTTATTTTTCTCCTTAATTTCCAAATTGGCTTTGATCTTTTCAGCAAGTCATTTCTTATTTTTCAAGATAATTCTTTCCGAGATTGTGGAATTGAGCCTGATCTTTTCAACAATCCTCGCTTGTTCTCCATTCATATTTTGTGCTTGATACTTGACTTGGGCCTAATCTTTGAATTGGACATATGTTTCATATTTTTATTAAGATTATGCGTTTTATTCTTAGATCAGGCTTGATTTTGAAATTGGGCCATTTTGCGATAATGGTTGTATTTTCCTTCTTTTGAATAATTAGCCCAATATATGAATTAGCCCTAATTTTCCAATCAAGACCCCTTCCAACAAATTTTCAAATTATGGTTCTAATGCCTCGATAGAGCCAAACTTTTGAATAATTCCATCTCTCAATCCCCATTCAAGAGAACTAATGAGATTTACAATATACACGCAAGATGCAATTGAAATCAAGGTAGTATATTTTTTATTTTTGAAACAAAAATCATTAGAGTTACTATAACATGTTATAACCATGGGATTATTTCAATTTTCAATAATGTATCGTGTGTACTATTTTGTTAAAATAACATGTAAACACATATATATGGCTCCAAAGAAGGACGCAGAGGCACGAAAGAAACAAGAAGTTGATAATAAATCCAAACAAGATGTAAAGCATTAACTAAGGTGGCAAGAATGCACAACAAGAAATGTAAATAAAGGAATGTGTACTCAACATTGTTAAAAACAATTAATTGTATTCAAAACTCATGTTGAAATTTTTTGAGGAGAAAATGACTAAAGCCTTTCATGGGGAAGTAAATTATACTTAAAAGTAAATGTGAATAAAGTTCAAAAGTAGCAATTTTATAGGGGCAAAGTTATGGTACTTATGAAATGGAATCAAACCACCACATGTCCAAGAGAAGTTTGAAGAGATATTTTTTCAAGGAAAGAATAAAAAAGCTCATAAAAAAATGGTTTCCCGAGGGAATTTATGAGAGAGTTCCATAAAAGTATTTTTTCCCAACAAAGTAGGGACTTTTGGTTGGTCACGCCTCTTTATAGAACTTTAATGAGGAATTGGCCAAGCCATTTTGGGAGAATGTGGAAGTATGTAGAATTTCTTCTATTGCCCTGTCAAGTGTTGGAGTTGTAGTAATAATGTTTCTTATAATGCAGATGATTTCCATGTATAAAGAAGGCATTTTTGTTTCTATTTATCTCTTAGATGTTTGTTTAAGGAAATACGTATAGGACCATAACTCGTTGTTTTATTTTAGATTGTTTTAGTGTTCTACATCTAGTTATTTATATCTATGTTTTTATTAACTTAGTAACCCTCTTGTTGAAGATAATAGTAGATATATGTTTACTGTTGTGTTTATATTGTTAATTACTCTCTCCAAGTCAAGAAACCTTTGCATAGATGTTCACTTCACATATAGAATTGAATCGCATCTACATCTGAATTTAACATTACACGATTCAAAATAATATTTAAAAACTAGTGACACTTATAGGCCAAAATCTAGATTAGTTCCCTATTCCAAACAACGTGAGATGTAAATGTGACTTCTCACTAAGGAGAACCCTTATCGTCGAAAGGGATATTTTACCCCATCAATGATTTTGGCATTAGAAGGAGGGAAAGTCTTATATGGTTGGTAGAGAAAAAATCCAATCACACACTTTGCATTATGATTCTTCACATTATGACTTGTACTACAACTACACATACACCTGAGGTGAAAATTTAGACCCTAAAATAGTCTTCAAAGATAGTCTATTGGTTTTGAAAATCATGATTTCCTAAAGACTAAGCCCCAATATACTATTCCCAATCAAGAAGTTAACACTTTTCACCATCTTACTTAAGCATACACTTAATGAATCAACCATTTTCCCATCACTCCATTGCTTCCTAGAGATAAAAGAGCTAGTGAGAAGGACATTCATACTTAATAACAAACTTTATTTAAAACTAAAGTCAATTTGGTTTTCCATTATCTTCAAAAATTCCCATACCCAATATCACCAACCCATTCCCTTGTTTCACCTTCTTACTCTTCAATTTCCTCAACGTACACTTCATAAGTTGAATCTAATAGACACGTTTGTGAGATCTTGTGACATATAATTAACACCCAAATGGTAGGGAATCAACCTCTACTTCTTGCCCAAAGAGCTCAAGATGCCTTGAACATACCAAAGCAACCCCATGATCCACCTTACATTCTAAGCACATACTCCCAAAGTTTAACCCATATAAGTTAGGCCTCCCAAAGGATCACATTACATATTTCTACTTGGCCATCTAGTTGATGAATATAGAACAAGAATATGTGTTATGTAGGTTATTCCCTTACATTTTCAGGGAATAAACATCCACTAGTATTTTAACCTACTTATAGGGTCTATCACAAGCTGGGAAGAATTTGAAATGGAATTTATTAACAAATATGGTGATGAATCAACCCATGCTACACTCTTGAAAGAACTAATAGCTATTAAAGTGGATAAAAGGAATGAATATAAGATTATAACCAATGTTTCACCACTACCATTAATAATTTTTCAACAAAATCCATACTAGCTCAAGAACTTATAGTTGAATATTTACATCTACTCTACATGCATCCATTGTTATGTTCATCAAAAGAGTTGCAAAGGACACTTTAACTAAATATTTGAAAGAGGGTAAAAAGGTAGAGATAAGGATGATAGTTTTAATAGAAAACCCTGGGGCTGATTATACCAAAATTACAATTGTTCCAAAGAAACTTCTTGCTTTTCCCAAACCGCTTGTGAAACCTAATTATGATCCACAAGAAAAGGATCGAATAGATCTAAAAAGCTTTCTTTGTTCAATTAAAAAGTAATCCAACTGAGGTTTTTGATCTAAAAAGGAACCTCAAAGAGGGTACTTCCAAGCATAGAACTTCCATACCACTTTACGAAGAAGCTATTACGCCCCTGAGACCTATACAAACTTCCAATGTTATCCTAAACTTGGGTGAGGTAGGGATGGACAACTACTACATATTTCATTAAGAAAACATGTCCTTAATGGATTAGCTCCAAGGCTGTGATAGTGAAGTAGCTTTGTAACCAAAAAACAAAATATGAAAATCCTTCCCAAGAAGTTGAAGATGAAGAACAAACAAATGAAGCAACCATGTTTTTGTGGGATATATCCCTTGGCCTTTAGGATGAGGAAGAAGAGGAAGTGGTGCTGGAGTAATTCTGGACCACTCTAATAGCTCAAAGGGATAATTTAAGAATTAAAGGCCCTATTCCTTCAATTACTCCTCCATATGAGTCTAGTAAAACACCTAGAAAGGTCATAGTTTCTACCCCACCAAAGAAAACAACAATAACAAACCACCTCTGCTTATTGTGTAATATAGTGTTATTGAGGATATGTAGAAGACAAAAGTGAATGTGCCAATGCATGATATTTGTAGCATTCCTCATAGAGATCTCATCGTGAAGACAAAACATCACTTAACTCACTTCATAAAGAAATAACTAATTTTGAAGTAAAATAGAAACCTGTCAAAACCAAATAGAAATATTATATAAAACAAAAGTCTAAAACAAAATAGAAAACTACCATGAATGCTACTATAACAAGAAAGTAATGAAGTCGCAAACACCTCATTTTTTGGTAACATTTGAAATATTTAACTGTAATGTGCATATTATTTGGTAGAATCAAGAGCATTATCCAATGTAATGCCCGATTCTTACTGCTAAAATATTAGTGCCACCACTACCAATTTTCTACCTACATTATACAATTAGATAATTCAAATGTAAAGGTTATGGACAAACTTAAGGATATTTTGATTGGATTAGCTTCTAATCCAAAAATATGTCAAGTCATAGATACCATAGTTATTGGCATTGATCTTACAGTTTGTTGTTAAGCAAGGATTGTTCTCAAAAGCTACATGAATACTTCACCATAGACTAGTATCATTTATGGTCGTCATGGAAGGGATAGTCATATCATATTAAGATCAACTGGGAAGCTCACTTGAAACACATTGTTATTGAACTTGAGGGTTAAGATGAACCCATATAATTCACATAGTCAATTTTAGGGAGTATTTTTATTGACACCAATTTTGGGAATTGCAGAACATAAGAATCACATTTAGAATCAAATCCACACTTTGAACTCCTTCATTGCACTTGTGTTGATGAAAAAAAGTGTTATATTAGATGTAGATAGTGCTAATTCTTCTAACCTATATTTAATATTTAGAAACTAATAAAGGGACATTATTTTTTGGTGATTCTAAAATGTAGGAGACTATAGGAGTAAGTTTTATGTTGATTTAAGTTTTGCATAGACTCTAATTTGGAGCATGAATCTCCTTTATTTAATAAATAAGAGAAAAAGAGGGCATGACGTGTCTTATACTAGGATGACCTAACTATAACTAATGTAATAATAATGAAGGATTCATTTGCTTTCATTTATGGATAACATGTTCTTTTATTCGGTTTTCTCATTCTAAGTTTCATTTATTTCATAAATTCAAACAATAAGCTAATAATCATTAATTTGAGATCTAAAAAAATTACATAATCTAAAATTTCATAATATTATAAAATATATTCTAATGCACTATTTTAATGGAATATCTACAATACTTCATGTATCAACAACAATTGTTATACTTGTCATGCGCATGGAACTATTAAAAATTTGAATTTCCTTCTAGATGCTCTTCTTTCTCCTCAACATAAACATTGATTATCATGCCATGAACTTTTCAAGGATGTGTGCCATGGTGCTATGAACTTTTCAAAGATTTGCTTCACTTTTCCTCTTAAGACCTCTCTAATTTGGGTTGTTTGCTTACTTGCTTGGGAGTAAAGATAGTTTAAGTTGTGTAATTGTTTTTTGTTTTTGTTTTTATGACAACCTATTGTTGAGAGCATGTTTGAGCACATTCCATATGCGCAAGTGTCTAGTCACAATCTTTGTTCAACTCAAAGAGAAAGACTTCAAACTGTTTACCATACAATACATTTGCATTTGACCTTCAATCAATAGGTCACAATGTTTATTACACCTAGAAATTCATACAACAGAGGGATGACCATAACCACATGAATTTACCAAGAAGCTCTCACTTTGCAAAAGGACAGAACATTTTTCTTTGGATTTCTTAAGGGCATCTTGACTATGAAGATCATTGTCTTCTTCAAAAACATCAATTGGTTTTGTTCTTTGCTTGGATCTCTTACCCACAATGACCTCTATCACCTAAAAGGACACAAAGTCTTGAGCCAGGATGCTTGCAATTTTCAACTTGGATTCTACCGATCTCTTTTCAATCAATCATATAATTTTGGCATTGTTTAATTATTAGATGTTTTAGAGTTTTTGGTTAGATTCAGGTAAACAATCCTATCAAGTCTTGTTTTTTGTTGTTTAAATTGGATTTTTGACTACATATATGGATTCAGCATCTTGAAAAATCCTCGAAACACTTGTAAACTTGTTATTCCAACAAATCCCTTGTTATTAGATGTTTAGACTTTTTAGTTAGTGTTAGCACTCTGTAGTTTTCTCCACGCTGAAAGGAGAAAGCTCAAAGGTAACCACAAACCTCTTTGGGTTGAGAGACTGGTCTTCTTCAATCGGAGGGGGCTCCCTCAACTTATGAAACTAAAGGTTTCGACTATATGGCATACATAGACCAGATCTGAAAGGGAATTTGAAAATTTTGGTTGAAATACAAATGGTAGAAAGGGTGATAACATGTGATCAATTGACCTTTTATTCAATTTACTTATGCAAGTAAAATCGACATCCTCCACGAGGGTTTATTAAGCATGACTTTGGACAACAATAATAGGCTATACTATAAAGGAGAAAAATAGAAGAAACAAATCCTTCCTATGCGTATAACAATGTCGTCCATACATAAGAAGAAAAACTAGATAGAAGAAATAACATTTATGAGTATAGAACATTCCATGTGCAACTGAAATATGAAAGCAGTTGCTTAGAGCAGCTTAACTGAATTCCAAATCAACCGAGATCATTATACTCATAAAACATGAAGAAACAATAGAATAAATGATAAATAGATAAACATAACTCCAAATATCATACCATAAGAATCCTTGCAAACAATAATCAGTAACTCTCAAGTCAGAAGCATTCTATCCATGAATTTATTACAATTACTCACGTAAATTCTAAAAAATGATGCAACAATGTTGAACCATCAACAACCTTTACTTCATATATTTCTGAGTTTAAATAGACATATGCAAAATATAATAAGCGTCTAGATTGACTATACCATTGATCTAAATAGTGGATCGATCCAAAAAATAAAAAAGAGGAAAGGCTGATATTTTTTAAAGTCCTTTTCCTCAAAAAACAAAAACTAAAAAGTCTCTTTGACTTTAAAAATATTTTTTTTCTAAAAGAAAACAATATTATCTTCAAAGATGATCATCATGAAGTGAAAACAACAAAAAGCATAAAATTTTACTGTTGATTGTGCAAAGTTTGCATAGCAATTGCGCAACAACCAGGATGGCACTTTTCACTTCCAAAGCTGGCTCGTGGCTAAAACTGAAGGTTTGAGCTAGCTGCCACATTTTCTCCATGTCGAACCCTTTAAACCTTGATAAGTGGTTTCCTCCCAATACACGTGCAAATGTGTAGGCAGGGTTTGCGTGTTATGCTCTTGACCTGCGAGAAGATACCAAAATACCCACTACGTGAAGCAATAATATCCAAAACACAGAACAATAAGAAATAACAACAAGTATTTTATTATTCGGAAAGGAAAGCAATGTTCACTTGCCTCTTCAAGGGGGCAACCTCCAATAGAGCTGGGCTCAATTACAAAATAAGACACGATGCTCCTCAAAGGGAGTCTCTATCCTTTATATAGGATTCATACATGCAATACCATGGGTCAATACCATGGTTCTTATTAATACCATCTATCTAATACCATGGCCCATTTGCAACTAACTATGGTCCCTTCTTTAAATGCGGGTCAACCACTTACAATTATTAATATGGGCTTTATTGATTCTTTACTTAGCTATAACTATGACTCGATCCTATTACATAAATAAGGGGGTTAGGGTTGGACCCTAACATTGCGCAGCCACTACGTAGCACCTATACATCAGGCCATATCTCTCAAACAGTAATGTCGTTGTAAACAATGAAGGACGTTATTGTAGATGGCATTTTTTTGAAGATAAACCTCTCTTAGTTTCTCTAAATTATTCCCCAGCTTCCCAGAAAATGCTCTACAAAACAATGACTTAAAACATGAAATTTACGAATTGCGAAAAATGAGCTTTGAAGATGCATTTGAAACTCTCGATATGTAACACCTGTATAGAAACTTGAAGAGGTTGTTGTGCCTTGGTCTGTTCTGGATAAAAATTCTTTTAGTTTCCCAAAATTCTTGTCTGTGTGGTCAGAAACTGTTCTACAAAATGGTTACTAAAACAAAGCTTATGCAGCAGATTCCCACAATGAGTGTGACCTCAATTTCTCATCAACTTCCAGTTGGGAATCGATCTATGGTATCCTGTAGGGATGCTATGTGCTCAGATTAGGCATAGTTTGCATGACTGTACAGTGGCATGAAAATAAGGCAGCATAAAAATTTGAACCACCCATTGTCTTTTGCCTTGTAGTGCAATGATAATTTGAACTGATGAGTTAGAGCACTCCACTTTATTTGGCATGAGAATAAAGCATGGGAAATCATTAAAATGTTGGGAGTGTAATGCCTCTTAGGTAATGGGGGGGTTGCATGTTATACATGAGGATTGTACATGTGATGAGTATAAGGAAGTGGTAGTGGTGTCATGGGGAAATAGAGTAGGAAATAGGGTAGGAAATAGGGAAACATGGGGTAGATAGGAATAGGGGATAAGAATTTAAAACATATTTAATGACCAA